>CAKNWT010313646.1:1891-14065 GCA_932066315.1 Andricus coriarius | reverse complement strand
CCTTTTAAACAATATATTTTTCGTAAATATACGTCCCCTGAATAATTACAATTTTGTACGGAAAATTGGAAAAATTTACAACAGTAAAAAAATGTTGAAAATCGAAAAAAATTCGGTTAAAAAGTAGCACATGAGGACCAAGAATATGCATGATTAATTTCTAGCTCATTGATTTATTGTAATTAAAATAAATTATTATTTTTCTCAACTTTATGCAACCAATTAGAAGGCAATATTTTGAAAATGGGAAGAAGTTAGGCCACGTTTACAATTTCAGAATAGAGTCTACTTCTTATTGTTTTAATAGAGTTAAAAAAGTTACACCATCGAGTTATTCAATAAAATTGTTCTAGTTTTCACTTTTCCCAAGTTTATAACCTTTTTTAATTACCATAAACAGTCATAAATAAGTTGATATATTTTTACCACGAAATTATCTGTTTCTCACTATTGAATAAGGAAATATCTTGACTACTCGTATTAGTAATTTTTTACTAATCTTTAGTGGCCACTTTTCGCTAATCAAATCTAAAAAATTTTAATAGTAATTAGTTAAGTTTCAACAATTTTGATTCAAAAAGACAATAAAGTATCTTCTGCATGAGAAAAAACCTATAAAATAAAACTGAGCTTGTTTAGACACTAAAGCTTATCATTACTATTCCAGGCAAACTATGTTTACAAAATTTGTTGAATACTTGCAAATTTCTATAGAAAATTAGAAAAATTTAAAACCTTAAAAAATTTTGAAAATCGAAAAAACAATTTTTTTGAATAGTAGTACAATTTCACAATATAACCTTCTTATTATTTCAATAAAGTTAAGAATGCTACATCATCGCGTTATTTTCTGAAACTTTAATATTTTTCATGTTTTCCATTTTTTTAATTATCTATTATATACAATCCTGAGTAAATTTATTTATTTACATCAATCAATTATTTTTTTTCCAATATTGAATTAGTGAGTTTCTAATAATATGCAGTGGCTCTCTTCACGCTAATCGAATCTGTAAAATTTCACTAGTAATTAGTTAAATTTTACCAGTTTTTATTTAGAGACATCAAAGTATCTTTTACATAAGAAAAAAAGCTATACAATTAAAATACATTTCTTTAGGCACTCAATTTCATATTTCTTCAAGCTGATGCTTATTCAAGGCAACTAATTTTGACAAAGTCTGCTAAGCAACATACAAACGGAAAAAATTTTGAAAATCGAAAACAGAACTCTGTTGACAAAAAGCGCATGATGACCCTGAATATGCATAATTAATTCATAAAGCCCATATCAATCCATTACAGTTTTAAGAATTTAAAAAATTCTGATGTTTCTTAACGTCGTGCACATAATCAGAAGGCAATACATTGAAAATGGAAACAGACAAGGTTACGTCAACAATTTCTCAATATGGCCTTATTAGTGTCTCAATAGAGTTAAAAATGTTACACCATAACGTCGTTTAATAAACTTTTCTATTTTGAAATTTTTTTATTAATCTCAGGCATAAAATAAAATTTAGTCTCGTGACATTTTCTGGTACAACAAGCCATTGTTTATGTTAACCTGGTTAACCTCAGGTTAAACTGGACGATTTTTTATTAATAAATGAAAAGTCTAGACGACTTCCCCTTAAAAATCGCAATTTTTTAACAATTTTGCTTCCAAGAGATCTGACCTCGATATATTTAATGCACATTGCACATGTTTCAAATTTTTCTGAGCAATATATTACGTGTTACAGCTGTGCTAATATGTCAATTTATGTCAATTTGGTTGAAAAATTATTTGTTTGTAACTTTCAAAATTGTAAACGGTTTGCCCTATGAAAAGCTGTTAGAGGCAAAAAAGTTTAATTTTTGGTCAGAGATACTGAAAATGATTTTGTAAAATTTGCTTGGTAATAATCAATGCGATTGTTTAAAAAATGGTTTAAACAAAAACTGACCAGAATTTCGAACAAACAACCAAGATATTCGTAATCAAGGGACTTTTTTGACCATTTGAACAAAAGGTTTTCGGGGACCTATAATGCATACAGAAGAGTTAGAGGCGATTCGATTATTCCTTAAATTAAATTCATCAAGAATTTGTCGAAGATAAATAATATATACGATTTGTTCATATTTGAAAAAAATGATTAATTTCTAAAAATCTTAAATGAATTTGATGAAAAAATACATATTTTCGTGAATATTCAACCTGTATTTATTTCGCTTTTCCAACGGAATCATCTTTAAATTACAGATGAAAATCCTTTGCTTATGATACTACATCTAAAAAAAAGAATTATTTGGTGTATGTAAAATCATAAAAAAAAATACAGTAAAACAAGATAGCTGATTTTTTAACCTAAAAGTTCAATTTTCAACCAAAAAAATTCAATTATTAACCAAATCGTTAAATTTTCAATTAAAAAGATGAATTTTGAACCTAATAGTTCATTGTTCTGACAAAAAAGTCAAATTTTCTAACAATTACATGAATTTTCAACCAAATAGTAAAATTTTAGAACCGAAAAATTCTAATTTGCATTTTTAAACAAAGAGATAAATCTTTAACCAAAAAATTTATTTTTACCAAAGTAATTCAACTTTTAACTAAACAGATAAATTTGCAACCAAAAAAGATAAATTATCAACGAAAAACGTAATAGTTGATGTTTAAAACAACAAATACTTTTATTTTAGATCAATAAAACTTAAATTCAACAAAAAAAACTAATTATAAATGAATTTATACAAAAGTATTTAAACATTAAACCAATTAGCTGAATTATTAACAACAACAAATTTTTAAACAAAAATGTAATAGTTGACATTTTTACAAAAAAATTTAATATAAAATCAAAAACAGTTGAAATAAATCAAAATACAAAGATTCCATTACGAGGAAGCAAAAGATGAATTTTCAAGAAAATAATTGAATTCTCAACCGAAACAGATTTATTTTCAAGCAAACAGTTGCATTTTTGACCGAAAAAGATTACATTTATAGCAGAAGAGTTGTATTTTCATTCAGAAAGATCGTTAAGTCAAAAACGATACAAAATTTAAACCAAATTGTTCAATTTTCTACCAAACAATTTAATTTTATACAAATAGTTGAATTTTCTATGAAAATGGTAGAATACTTGAATTTGCAACTAAAAAGGATAACTCTTTAATAAAATTGTTGACTTTTCATTAAAATAATTTAATTTTTAACAAAACAGTTGCATTTTTAACTAAAAAAGTGATTTATCAATTAAAAATATAATAATGGACTATTTACTCAAAAATAATGATCTCAAAGAAAAACTTGGATTTTCCTGTTAGGCTCTGTTAACTCAACTCGCATTTAAGTGAAAACCCGAGAAAAAGGGGAAAAGAGGCGAATTAGGGAAAGACTGTGAAGCCTGCGATAAATAAGTAAAATTTTTTTGAATTTATAGACTAAAGAATAATAGTTCAAATAAACATTGAAATTCATTTCTACTAATTTTAAGATATTAGGGTGGAAAACTAAAAATTTGGCTTAGAAAATAAAGTTAATTTTCCACTGCACTTTTTGATTACGGACTAAATAGTTTTTATTCCGGACTACTCAAAATGTGTTTGTCAGCCATCGCAACATTTGAGGCCCTGAACTGAAGTTAGTTTAAATGAAAAAAGCTAAAACACTGGAAAGTAGAACCAAATGAACTTCTTCACATGTTGAAGGCCTAAACGGTTAAATGTAGAAATTATTCGAATCATTTCAATGTTTAGCGGGTCAAGCGCGCAGCATTAATTACAAGTTTACGAGGAAGCAAAATGCTCGTAAAATGAGCAAGGATATAAAAGCATTGTTGTCGAAGGTCAGGCCACAAAGTTAAAAAAAAAACAGATGTCATAGGTGAGAGGTCATAGTTCAGGAGACAAATATGAAACGTCAGAGATCAATTTTCAAATGTGATATGACAAAGATCATATGTCAAAGGACAAATAAGAGAGGTGATAGATACAAGGGCAAAAATCAAAGGTGAAAATATAAAGGAGAGAGGTCAAAATGGAGAGGTCATGTTATGTCATAGTTCAAATGTCAGTAGACAAAAAAGAAAATTGGAAAATTGGAATCATCGATTGAACATTTTTATTGTGTTTTTGAAATATAATGATAGCGGAGGATCTTACAATGAATTTTTTTGTTAGGAAACCGTTTAGGATTGAACTTTAGTGTTTTGGTTTTGTCGTGCTTTTTTCGCAGAAATTGATTCTCTCATAATACAGATATTGTACAATGCCAGCCGACAAGATATTAAAACGAACCCCATTAAGACAAAGTGACACGATGCACAGGATTGCCAATTATTCAGGCATGACATGAAGGCTCGTCATTGTGTCTAGATGGAAACTCTAACAACATTTCTGTCGACCACTCATACCAGCGTTCGCGCTCCCTGAAAACTTTGCAGAGGTTCGCTAATGTACTACATTGGATTTTATTGTTGCATCTACTAACTGAATTTGAAACTGTTCTAACGCTATGAACAAATGTTTCAAAAAAGTCATCTTCAGTGATAATTATCAAATAATTCTCAAATTCAATTATATCATTTGGAACAAGAAATTAAAAAACAAGCTTATTAGACCACCCTTGAATAAATTAAAAAGATAAACTTTAAAATATAAAAAAGTCATTATTCATCAAATTTCGACGATTTGAGACCCCTCGAGTCAGAAAAAACGATTTTTACGTAGGTGTCTATCTGTAGTCTGTAGGCTGTAGGCACGATACATTCTGAGAAATGATTAAATTGGATTGAGGTTTGGCACACTTTTTCAAGACCTAAAATAAAAGACAAAAATTGGTTAGCCAGCTATTTTGGATGAAAATTCAAAAAGTTAAAACATTTTCAAAATTTTTGGGACCACTTTTTTTAGAATTTGAAAATTCTATACAAGGCTGTTCGTAGTATTCAAAAGTAGAAACAATTTATCCTAATTACTGTTTTCGATAAAAAATAAATTATCAGGGTCATAGCATTTCCAAAATCCAAAAAAAAAAACCAAATTGAACATTTTTAGCCAAAATTTGATCCCAATCGCTTTTAATACATTAGGCTGTAAAAGTGGATACAGGTCGAAAATTGTTTGTTTTTATGTTATTTTTCTAGCCTCAATATTTATAAGCCATTTACATTAACATATAATAGGGTATCTGCTCAAATCCTAAAAAAAAAATGCCCTGACAATTCCAGTTTTTTTCCAGGTATCTCAAGTTTTTCCCATGTCTAACTTTTCATAGCATGGAGCAAAGAATGCATTCATTCATTCAACCAAAATTGGATCAATCTTTAACTGGAATAGTTGATTTTTTAACCAAAAAGATGATCTTTAAACCACGAAGATTATTTTTTATCAAATAGGATTAATTTTCAACTAAAATGCTGAAGCTTCAACTAGAATAAATAAATTTGAAACCAAAAACATGAATTTTCAACTAAAATTATGAGTCTTTAACTAGAATCATTAAATTGACAACAAGAAGATTAATTTTCAACCCAGAAGATTAATTTCTACCAAAAAAGTTAAAATTTTTAACTAAGAAAGATCATTTTTCAACCAAACGTTGAATAGCTACAATGGCAGTAAAAAAAATCATTTTAAAGAACAAAAAATAATTAAATTTTTCAACAACACAGTTTAAATTGCAACTGGAATAGTTGAATTTTCAGTAAGAAATTGATGTTCAGCCAAAGGAAAAACTAATTTTCAATTAAATAGCTCATTTTTCAACGAAGGTGATGAATTTTAAATTAAAACGATTATTACTTAACAACAAAAAATTAATTTTTAACAAAAGAGAAACTCTCAACCAAGTAATTAAATCTTTATTAAAAAAAGATGAGTTTGGAACGGAAACTGCAATTATTGATATTTCAATATATAACCATTAAAATTTTTAATAAAAAACAATGAAATTCAACCAATAAAACGAATTTTCAACGAAATACATGCATTTTTAACAAAATACTTAAATTTGCAACTAAACCCGATCAATTTTCAACCAAAAAGCAGAATACTTGAATTTTCAGTTAAAAAATTGATTTTAAACAAAACAAAAAACTAATTTTCAACGAAAAAGAATAGAACTAGGAAAAATATTTAAATCCATTTGAAATTTGATTCCATATTCAGCGTCTCGTGAGCGAAAATTTGTTTTCAAATAAAACAAGGAAAATAATTGAATTCATTAAAAAAAAAAAATCAAACTTTGTAGGATTTTCAAAGAGCGTAGGATCAATGTTAAGGAATTTCTAGAAAACTTTAAAATAAAATAAAATAAAAAGCAAAAATTTGCAAAGGATTTTAGGAATTTTCAAAGAATTTGACATTGTTAAAAGGATTTTATTGAATAACCGGGGACATTGGCTGTGAATTGATAATGACTCAGGGTACGAGAAAATATCACAACAATGAAAAGTTTTATTTTGCACCAAAGATTAATATGAAAATTAAAATAAATCGGATTTTCTTAATTAAGGGTTTTTGTTGATAACCATAGTTATGAAAAATTTGTGGATTGTAGGAAAGCGCAGATTTATGTAAAATATATAGTTCATAATGCTGTGAATAAATAATAGCTCATCAAATCAAAAAATGTTACGAGATTAAAAAGTTTTAGTTTGAGTCAAGAATTAATTATAAAATTAAAAAAAATTAATTCTGTTCATTGAGGGTTTTTATTTACAACAATTGTTATAAAAATAAAGCAAGAAAGTTTATAAACAATAAACAATGCTAGTGATGGTAGATATAGGTTTTGCAACAGTTTTAATGGAAATGATGACACTGCTTGATCTAGACGATTTTTATCAACAAATAAAAGGTCTAGACAATATACTCTTAAAAATCGCAATTAAAAAAATATATATCTAGACGCTTTAAATTGAAAAAACTGCAACAGGTAAACAAATTTTACTTTTTCTTTAAAAGCCTATCCCAGTTTCTTTCTGAATGTGTTTTGGGTATGTCTCCCGAGTATTTTAAGGCCTAAATGACAACAATTGTTGGGCCCCTTTTTAAGAAATCATAATTTTTTATTTTTTTGTGTGGTTATTAAGTATATTTTCGTTAAAATCATTGCAAATTGAATGTTGATTTGTATAAATCATTTATTTTGGCATCCAAAATAAGCCTCCAATAGTTAAACATCAAGTCACATTCAGAAGGCTTTAAATCTTGTTTGACAGGTGAAAAAAGTCAGTTTTTAAATAATTTTTCCTCTTCACTGCATTACACGCGTAAATATTTTGCACAGCAATTCAAGTGCACAAAATTCCCTATAAAATTAAAAAAAAATCATGTTTTATCTTGAATAGTTTAGGAGATATTACTTACAAAAGTGATTTGTTAATGAAAAATTGGCCTAAACAAATTTAACTTTAGTTCCCGTGAAATATCTCATGCCTTGTACATTTTAGATCAAAGTTGCACCCATATTAGTTAAAGCAGACTAAATTTGCCAGAGATCGAAAAAAAATTAAATGCTCTAGCTCTGATAGGTATCAAGTTATTGCGTCCTGAAAATCACCCTTTTTTGAGTAAAAAGGGTGAGTAAAACGCATGCTCTTCGATAAAAATTTATAAAATTTTGCTAAAAGGTAAATCTGTTTTTTCTTTTTACTTATTCTGAACTGTAGCGATGGACCTGCCCTTGGATTCACTCATTAGCGTATGCAACGTTGCGGCAGCCCCAACTGCTCGAATCTACTATTGTAGAAACACTTGAATTTCAGAAATGTGAGAAGAAGGTTCTTTATGTGTGTGATCGAAGTTACTAATGACAATTTTCTCTTCCAAGGTCCATGACTCTCATGATGAGACACGTGCACGAATCTTCATGAATTGTGCAACGTTTGCAGACCTGCAACCAATCTCAATGACAAAACAGAACCCCAATCAGGGATTTCATTTTGCGGACATAGAACGACAGAAAATGAGAAGGCAAGAAAGAGAGTTTGAACCTCCATTGCAATGCAGGGACCTCGGAAAAAGTCCAAAGTTAGCTTGTCAAACTTTAATTAAGATTCAGGCAAAGATGAATAACAAAACAATAAGATAAAATACATAATCTGTCATGGGGAATAAGTCAGTCATGCCTGAGAGCATGTTTCACAGTGGTTGCAATGTTGCAACAATTCAACAATCAATATGTCCGTCATGCTTGAGAGCCCGTCTCGAAGCGTTTGCAATGGTGCAAACAATCACAATACGTGTTGTAATATATGGAAAAGTTTAAAGTTAGCTTCTCAAACTTTAATTAAGATTTAGGCAAAGATAAATAACAAAAACAATAAGGTAAAATACATAAGCTGTCATGGGAAATAAGTCAGTCATGTCTGAGCCTGTCCAGAGGCGTTCACAATGTTGCGAACCATCAACCATCAATATGTCTGTCATGCTTGAGAGCCCGTCTCGAAGCGTTTGCAATGGTGCAAATAATCACACAGTCAGTGAGTTAGTTTGTCATGCCTGAGAGCCTGTCTCGAGGCGTTCGCAATGTTGCAAACAATCCACCAACATTGTGGTTATCATGCCTGAGAGTCCGTCTCGAGACGTTTGCAACATTGAGAACAATCACACAGTCAGTAAGTCAGTTTGTCATGCCTGAGCCTGTCTCGAGGCGGTCACAATGTTGCGAATCATCAACCATCAATATGCTTGTCATGCTTGAGAGCCCGTCTCGAAGCGTTCGCAATGTTGCAAACAATCACATAGTCAGTAAGTCAGTTTCTCATGCCTGAGCCTGTCTCGAGGCGGTCACAATGTTGCCAACAATCCATCATCAACTTTATCAATTCAAGTACCAAGAAACTAAAAAGATGTTTTTAAACGTAAGTCAAATATAAATCTTGCGGAAGGCTGTTCTAGTCATTCGAAACAATAAACAAAATTGATGTCTATGAAAATAACTATAAAAATTCTGAGAATAATTAATTGCTCAGAAATATCTCAATAAACTTTGTATCCCTTCAATACTCTCTTTCTCTTTACTTCAATTTCTCTTGCTAAAACTTTCCTATCTTATCAGCGATTTTCAAAAGATTACATTATTTCTACGAATTTCAAGAAATTTCGAAACCTTAAGAGGATTCAAAATTTAAATACCTTGAAAAATAAGGATTCAAACCTGTAGAATTTAATTCACAATATACGAATAACTCTACGGCTGAATTAAATTTTAAATGTACAGTGTTAAAATACAAAATTTCAAATTTGGTAGACATTTCAATCCAAACAATCAGCGTCCCGAAAATAGTTCAAACTGCATACTTAAATTAAAGCTTCAAGGCTGAACTCCAAGGTGCACCAAAGTATGTAACACGCAAGAATTCCACATCGAAATTGTTCAAAATTGCACGCCATGCAATTATAATGACATTTAAAGTGAGTGGATACATTTTTCCGCTAAGAATTAACGAAATTCTGACAGTATTGAAAATATGATAAAAATGAGATAAATAATAAGCCTCTACGTGAACTTTTATTCTGTATAATTCATGCGATACTTTACTAACATAATTTATCGTAAGCTCAGTCTATTTTTTAAGCTCAGTGTTGAAAGGCGTTCCTTTTTACACAAAAAATGTCATTCCATATACAACCCACTATCCGGCTCGAAGGACGAAAAATGTTTTGAATTAATAACGGACCGGCGTGGAATAGCGAAGGAATCATGTTCAAAAATGTTAAAGTCCACGAAAATGAACCAGACAATTTCTCACCGAGATCCTGCACTTCTAGATATCTTGTATCGATTGAGTTCAGGATCCGAGTCCTCGATCCTATCCAATGAGCACTCCCTTGGTATCCAAGAAAAGGTTTTAGTTGTTGGTGAAAATTGGCACAGATGTAGCCTCCGAAAGCTACGACCACGATCGTTCACCGAACGATCGATCCCGACGCGACCGGAGGTGATACGTCATCCGATTCGTCACTTCCCGCAACACCAGAAGACGATCGAGTCGGGAAATCACTAAAAACAATTAATTGGGACTTGAAGAGCCACTGACTTTAATGTATGGACTCATAAACCCGAGTTCTCCAGAAGACGCGCAATTGATCTCTAATCGTTGCAAACCCGAAAAACCAGCCACCCAGCCTACACCTTGATAGTAACTGACTCTCTCCTTGAAGGGAGCCCGGCAGTCCCCCACCAAGGCACCATCAAGCGACAACATGAGTCACTACTCAAGCCAAAAGTTAGCCCTCAAAACTCATGAAGACAAAAGGAACCTTGAACGAGAAGAAGCATTGGGAGGATGCCATGCGATGATCAATGAAGCCCAAAGGTCAATCAAAAGAGAAACAATAACATCAAATAAATTATTTACAATGAAAATATATTGCCTTTAAAGAAAACATCGGAAAAATAACGATTAAAGTATAGGCAAATATAACGTTGTATCAACAGAAACACTTTTATTTCAAATTATGTTCATAATATGAAAAGAGATTTCTATGCAAGGCTTTTCTGTTGTATCACACAAAATACCCGAGTATCAAATTGATCCAGAAAATCGAATGAAAACGTTGCACAATGGGTAGTTTTCACTTATGACACCATATATCAGTCAACATTTGCAAAATTTTAATACGCAGGATTTTTGTGTAATATCGCAGTCGTTGAATAAACAATAAGATATGAAGAAGTATATCAATATATGTTCCCAGTTTTAACAAAAAATCCAGCAAAATGGATTTTTGTTGATCCAACGTTATCTCTACTGAGGCTTCAATTGTTCTCTGAATAACGTTTCTATTGTTCACCCTGCTCTTTAAATTCAAATTAGTAGAAATTTTACTAACGTAATTAGTAGCACTGTGTCTGACTGTTAAATTAGTAATTTTATCATTTTCTACTAAATGAATTAGCAAGATTTATTTCTAAATTATGATTAGATATTAAATCCAAACTTTTTTACGTCCGGGAATGATGAATAAAATTTTTCATGAGAATTAGGAAGAATAATTATATTTTTGCAATTCTCAAAACGACGTGTCCAGAATTTTATTCAATAGTTGCTATAAGTTGCAACGTTTCAGTAACGTAGCGTTACCCTCATCATGCGCCTTGAAATGCGTTATTGAAACGTTGCAACTTATAACAACTATTGAATAAAAGTCTGGACGTGTCGTTTTGAGATTTAGAAAAATATAATTATTCTTTCTAATTATCAAGAACATTTTTAGTAAGATTTATGTTATTAAATCAACTAATTCTTTTTCTCAATACCTTCTGGTCACTTTTCAGTTTCAATTAATAAAGTTTAATGTTTTCTCAATTTATATTTAAAATTTATATTATTATATTATTAATGTCTGTGTGTGAACAATACAATATTGAAAATTCAAACGGTATTTTCAAAACAAAACATGCGGCTTATCAAAACCAGTGATAACCCGCGGATAACCCCCTGAGAAAATATAAATCATTAGCTTATTATTATTATTATTACTATTGGCTTCTTTGGCTGGTGAATTTAAGTGCCGTAGCTTAGAATAACTGTATGAATTTAATCACAACCAGTGATGAGCCGCGGTTGCATCCGACTTTATTAGAAGTACTCGCATTTGTCTGGTCGTGTAGCCAGGGGAGAGGAAAACTACAGAAAACCACCTCCCGAGTTAAGCCGGTTTTTCGACAGTCGAGTTTAAAGGCAAACTTTCAACTCGACATTCGCTAAAATGCAGCGAATACACAACCTGGTCGTACGTCGTAGAGGGTCACCCATCCAAGTGCTATCCGCGCTCGAAATGGCTTGACATCTGGACTCCTTCCGAGTCGAGGTTCAGCAATTTCTTGCAGTGCAGGAGTAAGAAAAATTTGCATTTGTCTAAATACCATGCCACGGCAATCCTTTTTTTTTGGCGTGAGAGAACAAAGGTTGACGTTTTTATCAAATATACAAAGGGTCGCATGAGCGCGGAAGATTGACGCTGAACTTAAATCGCGCTTACTGTTCAGTGGACACGCAAGCTCGGCATTGCACCATAAAACATTGTCAATCTCATTTACGACTGCAGGCCTGTTGAAAAATTGCCCATGTCAGTCGCACGTCCAGTTACCTTCAATTTTCACCTTCCATAAATCTTCCGCGCGTTTCGGATACACGAAAAAGTGCGGTGCAAGCGTTTAACGATTCC
>CAKNWT010313632.1:0-18790 GCA_932066315.1 Andricus coriarius | reverse complement strand
TATTAAGGGACAATTGTTGAGAAATTTTATGGTTTTATAATTATAACATGATTCGCATATTTACTAAAATATTTTTCTCATCACAAAGAATATTGAAATTCTTTCAGCTTTTTTGTTAAAACTTAAATTCTTGCACTGCGATAGAAAATTTTTTCAGATTTATGCTCATGAGCTGTTGCTATACTGTGACAAAATAGCTTTAAAAGGAACCTAAGAACATTATCAAATGTTCATGATTTCGGATATTATCTAAAATTTAAGAAAACATTAGAAATTTACACAATTTTTGCAATTTCTACTTAAAAAATAGATAAATTGGGTTCATCCTGGGCTCATTTTATAAAGAGTTTTGAGAGCATTCAACTTTTTAGAAAAAAAAAATTCAGTCCTGACGTAATTAACATTAAGAGAACTTAATCAATCATTAAAAAAGAAGTGGACTCAATCTTTTGATCGGTAGTGTATATCATTAATTATAATGCCTTAAATTTTGTTTTAAAATACTAAAAATTAGTAAATATAATATCTACTGTCTGTTCAACAAAAGCGTGTTCGTCATATTTTGAAAACTATTAGAGATTTTTAAACGTTTTTTTTTTTTGTAATTATAAAAGGTCTCCAAAGAACTTATACGCGTCTATGATGCCGCTCGAACCATCTGAGAGAACGCAAAACATTCAACAGATAACGACCCTAAACATCGAAGCCGTTTTTGCAGTTCTTGGAAAGCGGAAAATAACATCACGACCTTGGACTGGCCATCACAGTCCCCAGATGCAAATCCCATCGAAAACGTCTGGAGTGTTTTAAAGAGGAAGCTTGCAGGAAAGCGTGTATTCAACCTGAAACAGCTGTCACAAAAAATCAGGAAGTTATGGCTAGATATACCAAGAAAATGCCAAAAAATTAGTTGAAAGCATGCCAAGAATGTGCCACGCCATTCTGCACAACGATGGGGATTATACCATTTAATGGGCGATTGCGTATTATTACTTTGAACGTCCTTTAATTGAAAAAAAAGGTTAAAAAGTGGCCAATAGTTTTCAAAATATGACGAACACGCTCTTGTCGAACAGACTGTACATGTATATCGGTTACAGATTATATTAATTAGTTGAATCTGTAACTGATATACATATATATTTTTACTGATTTATAGGATTTGAAAACAAAATTTAAGGTATCATACATACAAAAAAATGCTGCTTTAAATTATACAATTATTCAAATAATATAGAAGAAAACCGTTATATACCAGTTATATACAGTTATAACAGTTATATGCAGTTGTATATAGTTATATACAGTTATATACGGTTATATACAGGTAAGTACTAAATATTTATATGTAACATACACGACTGCAAATTCTTGAATATTAAACTGTAAACTGTTCTGCAAAATAGTCTTAAGTTTAAGAGATATATTACCCACATATTTCAGGCACCCACTTCCAGGCCACTCATATTTATTTGAAGCCTTTCAAAGTTTAAACCCCTCATTTAAGTGAGGGGAAAACCTGCTAGACATTGTTCCTGCTACAATCTAGTATGAACCTCCTATATCTTTGCCTATAGTCCATATAGCTGGTTATACCTCATCAGTTTGAGGAATGTCCTCCTTTTATGGTATATTACTATTGTAAGAAAACTCGATGAGTGGAATGAATGGCTGGGTAGGTGCGAGCCGAAAATTACGAAAATATAATTTGCATATTATTACAGTTAAAACTTCCAAATCTGTTGAAGAAAGATCTTGACAAGTTTTAAGAAATTTTTACATTCTCATCAAAAAAGGTATTAAATTTGTGTAAAATTTGATCCCCTCTGTTTTTGTCAAATGTCCACGTTTTGAGACATTCTCAACACGTTCTCAAAATGTTTGGATGTAGATTTTTATATTGTTAACACGATAACTTCTGAAAGAATTGACAGATTATATTGGGCTTTATTGTAGTCTTAAGGTGTCCTAAAATGAAGCTCAGGTTCGTTAGTCAGCCATTTTGGATAATAATGAAAAAAGTCAGCTCTTTTTCAAAATTTTTGATACCAATGTTTTTTAAATTTAAAAATTCTGTGCACAGATCTTTGTAGTACTCAAGAGGACAAATAATTTATCCCAATGACTTTATCTGATAGAAGACAAATTACAGGAGTTACAGCATTTACAAGATTCCAAAAAAACTAACAGAAAAATGAACATTTTAAGCCAAACAACGCACAACATAAAAAAGTCAATAGAAGAAAAATATATTTTTTTATCAGTCTGCAATATTGTTACAAGACTTTTTCTAATTTTCTAAAAATATCGAAAATTTCCACTTTTTATCGCACAAAAAAAGAATGGAAAATAAATCTACCATTTTGCGGTCAAACTATACAAGATACGAAAAAAGATAAATGGACAAAAACCGTGTTTTCAAAAAAGATTTACAAATTTGTTATTAATCACATTTTGATGGAACGCGTAATTTTTGTTTCAATTTTGAAAAATAACATTAACAATACAAATTTTTGTTTGTAAAAACGACGCAAGGTACGAAAAAAGATGAATAGACAAAAGTTGATTATATAATGTAGAAAATTTCGCATTTTTGACAAAATCGAGTGTGAAGCGCGAGGTGCTTGATGAGAATGTATTCGTTAAAGCAGTGATCGGAAAACATTTTGCTCGCTTTTCAGGTCAGGGCAGGGCTGGCCCAAGAAATCTTTTTCGCCGACCGAGCTTTGTTCGTCAGCGCTATGGTTCTCCTGCGTTCGGTTGTATTAGCTTTCCCGGCCGGGGTTCACTGTGAGACGGAGTACTCAATGGGCATAAAAAGTTAGCAATCAGTTTTTTTAAATTCTTATATTAGCGATTTAAAAGTTTTAAATTCGGAAGCTTTGACTTTTTTGCGATTACACACATCTAAGGTTGTTCTTGGGAAATTAAAAGTCAATGCTTTGAAATATTAAAAATGTTATTAACTGTTACTTTTAAATTAACTTAAAAAATTGACTAATATTATCAATAAATCCAATTTATTAAAGTGCGCTATTTTTCTGTTCATTTTTTCAGACCAATATTTGAAAGTAAGAGAGCCCCTTCCTTCGCTCTCTCTCTCTCGTGAGACACAAGCATGCTGTCAAGTTTCATATACAGGGCGTTTTTTTAAACTTGAGACCTCGAAATATCTTAAAACCATACGCATCCTATGAAAAAAATATCCGTGATAAAAACGTTTTATTTTGGAGGGGGAAAAGCGACCTTGAATATAATTACTCCCCCCCCCCTCCTTCCTCCTGGGAAGGTGATGTGGGGTAAATTTGTTTAAATTCGCTTTTCCCCTTGAAAATAAAAAGTCTTTATTACGGATATTTTTTCGTAGGATGCGTATTTATTGAGATATTTTGACGTCTCAAGTTAGTAAAAACATCCTGTATAATAAAATAAAATTATTATATATAATATTTACCAGCAGCTCTACTGTCTCTTTGTTAATAAAAAGGGAATATAAGAAACCTGAAAACAAGTGACAGAAGAAAATTCAGGCACAAATATTGAAAAATATGAAGCATTTCGAATCTAAAACGAAAGGTAAAAAGAGATCAAATGCGTCACATACTAAATTAATGCGAGGGATGTCCCTGTTTTGCGCTCACTAATTTCTTAATGTCTGGATTCATTGACGCGTTAGTTTTTAACAACAAATTTTTTCGATGTCTTCTAATCTGTTCCTATACTTATTTTTCAAGTGAGCCTTTGACGAAAAACCTAATTCGCACAAATAGGACGTATTAAACGGAACCAGAATTTTTAGGACTGTTAGTGCAAGTTCGGGATATTTCTGTTTCATGAAAACCCAAAATTGAGAAATCGTGTGCTCTTGAAAATCAGCTTTCAGTAGTTCATGACAAGAGAGATTAAGCAGCTGATGTTGGACTTTTGTTTCCAATCGGGCATGTTCAACCAAAACTGGATTACATTCAAATTGAGTGGTCCAGTAATCAACCTTTTTCAAAAAGCCCTCGATCGCATACTGAACTGCAATTATGTCGGTATACGCAACTTACATATTCAGATTGAGATCGTTCAAAAGCCCCAAAATCTCAGCTAAGTAACACACCTTAAAGTATGATGTTATTGTATCGACCAGGGTAATTAATTACTTAATTTCTGATGTTAAGTTTTTGTCGATTACTAGTCAAATAATTTTCTGGAGAAACGAGAAAAAATCTGACACGGCCCGGATTTGAACCGGGAACGCCACTATTCACGAGTGGAGCGTTAACCAATTACACCACCGAGACCACAGTAGAAGGTTTCTCGTTTCTCCTATTTCATCATCCCTGCCCCATCTCCTGTATTCTGTCGTGGGGTTATACCCCATTTTGTGCATATGATAGTTTAAGTGGTTGTGCCCAGTTAGGATCTGTACCACTGTCCTTATGTCTTTCTTGGGTAAACCCATAATTTTCCTGGCTCTGTCCATCCTATGGATATAACCCAGGATGGATTTCGCCTGACGGCAACCCTGGATCTGCTCCCAGTATTCCCGGTGTTTTGTGCGGATCCAGCTTTTAATGGCCTCACCGATACAGCAAGACGCTATTCCCAGTACCGGTTCTAGTCCTATGTCTTCACTTGCTGCGCCGCGTTTTGCCAGCTGGTCCGGCCTTTCATTACCCTTGATCCCTGTGTGACCAGGGACCCATATGAGAGCCACATTGTTTCCTTCTGCAAGTTGGTTAAATGCCTTTTTGCATTCCCAAACTATTTCTGATGTTATGTCTGGTTTCCCTATTGCAGTTAGTGTCGCTTGGCTGTCGGAACAGATAGTAATCTGTCTGCCAGCAGCGTTTCCTTCTATTAGTGTTTCAGCGCAGCGAAGGACGGCCAGGACCTCCGCCTGAAAGAGAGTAGCATATCGACCAGGTGGTATCCCTATCCCTTTCCCTCTCTTGCTGTCATAAATTCCTGCTCCTGACCCTGCCTCACCACTGGATCCATCTGTATACCAGATTTCTCCTTGGAGAAGCGGGTTACCATTTTCTTTCCACAGGTTTGGTATATCTGAGTTAAGAGTTGCCAACGCTCTCTAGGTGTGAGCCTTTCATTTACTAATTAAAGATCAGGTATGGTCAAGATCCAAAGATCGAAGGGCCGGTGAGAAAGTGGGCAGGAGTCAGAGCGATTAAATCGTTGGGATCGTCCTTTATGGACTGGCTCGGCCTTGAATTAAGACATGATTCCACCTGAGCAAGAAAAGTTGACATCTCGTCGAATGTTCGTGTAGTATCTCCGATCACACGGCGGTGATGGTGTTTCACCGATCGTAATGCTGATGCCTCTGAAAATAGTTCGCGCGGTTGTCAATCAGCTCCTACGAAGTTGGTTCCGTTGCCTTTGTAAAGAGATTTACTGACGCCTCTTCGAGCTGAAAACCTCTTATGAACGGCAATAAAACCATCAGCAGTGTAGTCCGATACAGCCTCCAAATGTAGGTCTCGTGTGACACAGGACACAAAGCTAATGATATATCCCTTGTATGCTTTGTGACCTCTTCCTTTTGTCGTCCGCATCCAGCAATCTGCAATCCAGCAGCTGAATTAAACTCCGCTGCCCAATGGCAGCGGAGTCTAATTCAGCTGCTGCAAATGGTCGAAGCAGTGAGGTGACTATGAAAGATAGTAGAGGACTCATGAGCTGATTACACAAGTTTGCTCGATATCGAGCACATGCCACACATCGTGCCAACACACGCTTCACAGCTGTGCGACCTGATAGGATCCAATACTTCCTCCTCAAGTAGGACAAGGTTAATTGAGGACCTCCGTGTAACATGAAGTGATGTCCATTCCTGACAATCAAGATCATTAACGGAGAGTCCTTAGGCAAGATGTGAGGGAATATTTCATCATAATCCTCTTAGTCATGACAAGAGTCACGCGAGTTAGACTCGCAGTTGGTGTGACACGAAGATATATCACGGCTCCTATTGCCATTTCTGAGGAATCTCTGAATCCGTGAAGTTCGCAATAACTAGAAGATGTAGATCCTAACCGGCGTGGGATGGCTAGACTGCTTATCAAACGGCTGGCCAGCAAGAACATCTGCGGCGAACGGTAAACAGTGGAACATCAACTGTGCCTGTTGAGGATACTTTAGTTGACTTGCCGAGGAAAAAAGTTGATGATGAACAACAGCTACAGAAAGCTGCACCGACAGATCAAGCAGCGGCAATTATTTTCTTGCGCAATCTAATAATGATCCAACACCACCACATCCTCCAAAGGTATATATCCTAATTCAACCAAAGGCAGAAGCAGATGTTCCGCAACCAGAAAGGCGATTAAGATGGACATACTATATGAGCAAAGATGTGATGCGCCTCTATTTTTTGGCAGGGAAAAGTGGGCTAAGTGTGAGGAGAGAGCACCATCGACTCTTCTCACTCATGTACCCAGAGCTAGCCACAATAATGAATGAGCAGAATCTAGCAGACCAAACAGGCTTAATATCTGTAAATAGATTGCTTTCGGCTCTAGAAATAGCTGCCATTAAAATGAAGGCGTTGATGTAAAGAGCGAAATCCCAGATAAACTACAGCCCCTTGAAATGAATTTTGGTCATGCTTTACTTGAATTCAGACATATAGAACCATTTCGGAAGCATTATCTACCCAAGATGAACATCACAAAGGATCTGCGTGCACTAACAGAGCACATGAACCGCAAGGTATCACCTATGCATTTAAACGAACACGAACTGCGTCAGAGGTTTTGAAAAGGGCGAGTAACTAGAAACCTCCAAGTCCGGACAGGGTGCTGAACTTCTGGTATAAGTACCTGACCAGTGTGCATCCGGCGTTGACAAGGTGTTTTCAGAAGATCCTCGAACACCCATATCTGACGCCAGGCTTTATGCTCAAAGATACTACGTATATGTTGCCTAAAAAACCAGACGCTTAATATTCATCTTAATTTCGACCGATAGCCTGTGTTCCAACAATTTATATATGCCTTGCAGCTATCATTGCAGATAACGTATATTCTCGCTGCGACGTGAATGGCATTCTTACAGAAGAACAAAAAGGATGTTGTATAAAACTTTCGGTGCAATAAAGGTCTAGTCATCATAGTCGTTGTTTCAATGAGGCAAGAAAGCGTTTCCTTCCGTACCATATGACTATTTGCTTGAAGTCTTCAAAATTTACGAAATCTGCCCACGCATCATCGAATTTCTGAATCGGGCGATGATGCTTTGTGGTACAAGAACAAAGTATTTTGATCATGGACAACCAAGCAGAACTAGATCAATACGACTCATCTTCCATACACGGATGACCTAAGGTTATACACTAGTTCCGAAAACAAACAGCATTAAGTGATCAATGTCATAAAGCAGTTTTCCAATGCCTTCACTACAAGACTCAGATTTATTCTGAAGAGTTCTCTTAACTTGTAAAACAAAGTCAGGACAATCAGCATCTATTCCATCCCTGTCCTCAAGTACTGCATTGGGCTCACTAAATGATCGAACACCAACCTTAAAAGATTAAACAGAACTATCTGCGTAGAAATTACGAAGCCCCGAATGTACCACAGTAATTCCGCAATTAGAACGGAAGTTCTACCCTGATATGGAGGAATTGGGGGCATTGTAGATGTCAAAACACTGTGTAAGTCACCATTTATGCAGTTGCGAGACTATTTTAACAGCAAGCGATGTGTTGCGCTTTACAACACCATCTGTAAAGCGGATCTTGATCACAACCCCTTGAATTTGTCCTCAATGGAGACCTTGAATATCAGGGCAGAAACCATAGAGGAATTAGAAGCGCTATTATCTTTATTATTATATTGGCCCACACTCCACCTGAAGGTACTCATGACCTGGCAATTTGCTACTAAACACGGTCACGGAACGCGGCAAGTGTTAAGTAGATTCGCTGATGTCAGTCGTTGTTTTGGAACCCTATACCTGCTTACGAATTCGTCATAATTCTCGAGCATTCACACAGGATAGCCCATCTATAGGAATACGAAAATCACACTGGAGAGCCCTATAAGGATTTAAAATTCAGCCTGGAGAGCCCATTTATGGCGATCCAACATTCATCCTGGAGAGCCCGTTTATAGGGATCCAATATTCATACTGGAGAGCCCATTCATAGCGATCTATCTTTCTTACAAACGTTAGTTCCAGTGCCCAGAACGGGGACCAAAGATACAATATATTAATTTTACTTACATCAGACGGCGAGAGACAAAAACAAATTCACACTCGCTCGCGGCCATATATACGTATACATAAAAATAGGTCAAAATTGAAAGACATGAATTAAAAATGTGATTGTAACAGTCATTTGGCGTTTACGCTTGATGGAATAAACTGTAGCGAATTTCAAGCTCCCAGCTCTTCCAAGATGTGTACGCACCTCGCA
Source organism: Andricus coriarius (assembly GCA_932066315.1). Classification (NCBI taxonomy): domain Eukaryota; kingdom Metazoa; phylum Arthropoda; class Insecta; order Hymenoptera; family Cynipidae; genus Andricus; species Andricus coriarius. The sequence goes on along the minus strand of CAKNWT010313632.1, from coordinate 10,365 downwards.
TGAACGTTCCCAGTTGAGGAGATGACGGCCGGGTGGATAGTGACCTTCCTCGTGCTCCACACGATCAGGACCTCCTGATTTAGATGTGAATATTTCTTCATCTTCTAAGTGTATCAGAGCCTAATATTATTGTTAAGGAGAACGCTTATGTCTATGATCTTATGTCTATGAACTGATCTGTATTTGCAGTGAGGCTCAAATCTCTCTAGTAAACCAATGTTCAGGGCAATTTTTTATTGATTAACCTCAGCAACATCAATATGTCTGCGCGTGTATTCTTGCGAGGCAAGCATCGTACAGCGACCAATCGTTCCGTCTCAGAAAAGAGTTCTCCCTGCCTTAACCAGAGGTTTGGAGTATCACTATCCACGCAAGGAAGTTATAACGTTTGGGTGTGTGACTTGTGCAGCTGCTTACCCCGTCATTGACCAGCTAGCTGTTTGGCGTTGAGATGTCTGATCTTCTGGCTATGTATCCAACTCAGCAACTTTAATGCTAAACAAAACCATAGTTCACTGAATAAATCACTTTGGAAGATTCCTCGTTAAATGGGCAAGGCCTGGGTATCCCTTATCACCGCACGACTAAGACATTTAATCCGTGTGCAACATGTATGCATAGCGTGATCCAACAATTGGATGAAGCGAGGTTAGATCTTACATGTCTTAAGGACCTCAAATAAATAATCGTGAGGTATTGAGGGAAACGCCAGCTGGTAGTAAATTTATGCTATGTGCAAATTACATTGGTGGTCTTTCGCATGCAACACAACCACACTGTCAATCGTGACTTGGTCCTTGCAACCACGAGATCCTTGACAGCTACCTTTTTGTGCTTCGGATAGGACATTGTTCTCCTTTCTTCGTGCGGAGTTTTATGCTCATCACCCTGGCACACGCGCCGCTGCGCAATACGAAGGAGCAAGCTCATATCCTGCTGCATGAATAGTGAGCAGTATCTCGATATTCAAGCTGCCAACCAACCAGAGACGGTATTTTTTTACTCTAAATTTCGGCAGACTGTTTCTCACAAATGTTTCTTGATCTGCGGACTCTAAGATGGCATCAGTGAAGCACACCATCAGGGGCAGGCTCTGGCGGCTGTAAGCCTAACGACTTTCGACCATGAGACATTCGCCCTACTATATACCCAGATCGAGCTCCCGCTCGTCCATCGCATCTCGTGTCACGGACATATGTACTTCCTCTTCCACCGCAACTGTGGGGTGCGATGATGCTAGCTGTTGTCGCACCTTTTTTCTATGTAACTTAATGAGAACATTCACGTCTATAATTTTACGCCATCATTGTTCAAGCTCGTTTTCAGTTACTGTTTCTATTTACTGGAAATTCGATACAAATTCTTGGCGAAAGGCCATCCTGTCGAGATAAATTGTAGTCACTCCCGTCTCATGTTTAAATTGGCAGCACATCAAGTACTCATGATGAGAAGTTTTAAAGTTGATGCGCTGCCGTGGCATTACTATGGAAAATGTCAGCTGGAGGCTCCTAAACGAAAAATCCTTCACAGGCGCAGCTGATGTTCTGCCTAGATGTCAAACCACTCGCAAAAAGAAGAAAATAAAAAGATTCAAGATTATTTGGGCTTGCATATATGTATTTTTGTATATTGAGGCTTAATTGTTTGTCCTGAAAAAGAGAACTAAAAAATATTGAAACTTTTTATAGTTTTTGACGAATCTATAGCTTATTGTGAAGAACATGCCACCTAAAATTTGTTTGAAGAAGCAAGATATGAAAGTAATGCTATTGAAATTAATAGAAATGAAAAATTTGGTCTTACTAGTCTTATAAAAAATTATATATTTTTAAATCCTGGACAATCACATTATGTAGAGAATACTGGTTGGCTTGAAGCAAATAATAATTAAAAATAGTTAAGCAATGCTATTGCTTATTTTGATGTATCCATACTACTTATCATGATATTTGCTTGAGCTAAAGTTTATGACAAAATCATTGGTAATGGTAAACATGAACTTATTTTCACAAGCTCCACAGGCGATGCAAATGCGCGAAAACTTCAGTTTCTTAAGTATATTGAGAAAAATCCAGCTATTCCAAAAAGTTTTCATATTCAGGAATTGTATAAATATCCTCTACTTTCAATTACTTCAAACCATGCTTGAACTGTCAAAACGTCGACACAATTGGAGACACAGAAACTCGTTGTATTCGGTTTTCAAACAACCAGAAAAAAACAATACTGATAAGAAATATAACCAATTTGATCATTGCAATCTAACTAATCTAAAACTATTTTTAAATAATCAGTATTATCCTTATGGTAATTTGAATCTTAACATTAGTCAAAATCAGTATGCTCTCCTTTATGAAATGTATACAAACCCAAGAAGATGTTCAAGTGTTGACCAGGGTAATATAATTCAAAGATGGTGGTAAAAAGCTTAAACAAACTTTCAAGCTAATTACTATTTGAAGTATGCATCTCTAGTTGTTATTGATTGTTCGAAACAAAATTATTCATTGAGATATGCACCTGTTTGCGTTTGTTTGGAATCTGGCAATAGTAAAACTTTTCCCTTTCGAGATTCAGTATTCCGCGACCACCTTGAAGGCGTGAATCCGCGTCCTGAATGCGCCTCTGTGGCATAGCCAGGCATGTATAGTTCTCTCCTGCGCCGGGTTTGCCGCATAAGTACCCTTGGGAACTGCGAAGTTCGAGAGTCACTGGCAATAATGCGAGGCAAAAGGGGAAAGGGCTCATGGTATCACCCTGAAAATCGCCTGTCTAAAGGATGACGTTGTTAGTTGTCACACGATGTTTTCCAGACGAGACAGTAAATCTTGTTTTTCAAATCGGCATCAATCTCTCTATGCATCTCACTATGTATAGATGAACCTTTGGGCTTTCCAACAGACAGATGATAAGTCTATGGGAGGTTGAATCGAAAGCTTTCCGGTAGTCAAATCGCATCGATGAGCAGGTTCTCCAGACATCCTGCTATGCCTTTCATTGAACCGCGTTGTTCGTGCATAGCTCGCCACACAGCACAGTGGGGGGGGGGGGCGCCTCCTTTTTTGGACAAAAATCGACCAATAGTGCAATTGTTGAAGGATTTTTATGTTTTTTTAGAACTTTTTGTTGCTAAACTTTTCCGTGATACCATTTCTTTTAAGACTTTCAGATTCATTAGAAAAAGTGATAAATCAATAGAATAACTCACTTAAAATAATGTTCAGTGGGCGAGTGACAAAAAAAAATTGTTAATAATCTTATAAACAAATTAACCCTCAAACGGCAGCCTACAGTCCAGCACACGTAAATGGCACACTAGTGCGAATTGTTTTTTTTCAATGTTAATATTAAATATTTAGTATATTAAACATATAATAAACATCTAGCATATATTACGCATATTTAATATATATATATTTAATATAGTGTGCCGTTTAAGGGTTCATTAACAAATGTTATTTTTTCGTGATTCGCAATGATTAGCTAATTTTAACCCATAGCTTTTGTATAAAGTATCACAGATAATGATGCACGCTTACAATAAGTTAAGAATAGCTAATGATTGCCAATTATTTAAACAATTTTTATAAACGAATGCACATTTTGACCATTTTTCGATGAAAAGGCTTGCTTTTTTTGCGGAATTCACAGCTTATGTACTGATGGTGGCATTTTATACCAAGCTTTTATGCGAAGCTCAGCGGTTTCCAAACAGTAAGCAACATTTTCGGTATTTGTTGTTCCAAAACTCTGCTTCACCACATCATCTGCTAAACACAGTTTGGATCATAATTGTATCTGATTATGTTCCTTTCTTGATTTTTTCATTTCCTTTTCTTGCGGAAAACTTTTTAAAGTCCATATTGAAAAGGAAATGAAAAAATTTAGAAAGGAACGTATTCAGATACAATTAACATCCAAACTGGGTTTAGCGGTTGATGTGGTGAAGCAGGGTTATGGAACAACAAATGCCGGAAATGTACGCCTTACTTTTTGGGATAAGCTGAATCGGTTGCTCAAATAACCGTTTTGGATCAAGATCGGATCACCAGATTCCACGTTATATTACAAGTTATAACGTGTGGAACGATAGTAATTATGCGAAATTCAAAACTTACTGTTTGGAAACCACTGAGCTTTGCATAAATCTTTATCCTTGGTATAAAATGTCACTATCAGTACATAAACTGCTTATTCACGGAAGTCATATAATTCAATTTTTGAGCTACTTATGGGTTGGTATTCAGAACAGTCGCAAGAGGGAAACAATAAGATCTTTAGAAAAGTTAGAGCTAATAACAGCATATTGTCTGTAAGACAATTGAAGACCCTAGATGTTGTTTATTATTGTTTATTATGGCCAACGGCCATACCACGCTGGAAGCACCAGTTCCCGTTAGATCACTGAAGTTAAGCAGTGTTGGCGGTCGTGGGTGTGGTGAGCCCATTTACTACAAATCCACCTAAAAAACACTACCCGAATCGGGTAGTGTCACGCTTACCCCTAGAGGCTCGCCGAAAGGGAAATAGCTTAATGATATACATCTGCTGCTCCATTCGGACCCTCCGATACGCAGTTAAAACAGTAGAATCTAGGAAGGTGAAACCTCTGTCAAAAATAGCTGAGAGTGTGAAAATCTCCAAGCAGTGAGCTCGATTCTTACTTACTCCGCAAAAAAATCAAACCTATTCATGAAAAAAATGGTCAGAATGTGCATTTGTTTAAATAATAATCAGTTTCTGTCACTACTAAAAATTTGATAGCAAAGAGTCTTTTTCAAGATATTTCGAATTAAATCCGCAATAACAATCAAGCCTGTTAATGAAAAAGTGATCAAAATGTGCATTTGTTATAGAAACTGTTTAAATAATTAACACTTTTTGGTCACTATGAAAAATATGACAGCAAGGTGTCTTTGATAAGACATTTGCAGTCGATTTCGGAAAAACAACCGATCCTATCCATGAAAAAATGGCCAAAATGTGCATTTGTTTATAAAAATTGTTTAAATAATTGGCAATCATTAGCTGTTCTTAACTTATTGTAAGCGCACATCGTTATCCGTCATATTATATACAGCAGCTTTTGGTTAAAATTAGCTAATCATTGAGAATCACGAAAAAATGACTTTTGTTAACAATTTGTTTATAAAATCATTACAATTTTTTTCTGTTACTCTAATATACTGAAAATTGTTTTTAGTTAGTTATTACATTGATTTATGACCTTTTTTAATGAATTTGAATGTCTTAGAAGAAATGGTATCACGGAAAAGTTTAGCAACAAAAAGTTGTAACTTTGTTGTTAATTAACAAATTTCCGTTGATTCCAAATAAATTATGCGCAGTTATTCGTTATACCTGGATGCCGTACGGTCATTTTCAAAAAATAAACATGAAAATCCGTTGAGAATTGCACTGTCGGTAGATTTTTTTACAAAAAGGTGCTTTTTTCTCCACTGTGCACAGGTCTGATTGCGCAAACAGTAATATCATTTAGGTTGGCTGTGACGATCTTTCTTTAGGTCAGACAAATTTTTCGTCTTCGGAAGGAGAACTATGGATCCTTCCACCAACCACTCCGAAATAGGTTATTCCGTTTTTTTTTTAGGCGAAAATCCGAGCCAGGTGTTAGTGGGTTCAAGGAAACTTCTCCATCGAAGCTCTTGATACCGTCTAGTCCCGGAGCGGAGTAGTTCTATATGCCATTTAATACTCTTTTTTAACTTTTTGATAGTGGTGCATAGCTCCTTGAAGCTATTGGTCGACAGTAAATGGGTTAGAGGAAAACTGTTTATTTTCTCTGACCCACCTCTCTCTCCACTTTGGACTTCTTCTACCGTCTGATAGTACCCATATTCTGACAGAGATATGTTGCCTGATGGTCAGCAGGTTTTAATTGTTGAGTGTGTGATAACTGATCCGTAGTTCGTGCGCGAATTGTCGGATCATGACAGTAAACTTCCTTGCAGATGTTCATTTTACGATTCGCATCCGCCAAAGTTCTTTGCCTCTCTTTCTCTGTTGTGGGCTTGTTCTGGCTGTCGTAAAGTAGACGCTTCGCTTATACAGGTAGAGCCCCTTTTCCTGAGATGAGCGATACGGTTTCAGTTAATGGGTCTGCTCAAAAGTATTGACATCTTGCCAGTAAATCGCATGACATATGTCTTGATTGGCTCCCCCAACTCTAGGGTATTTGGCATTGTTGTCCGAAACATTTTCGAGAGCCCTGCGCGTTCGATTGTTGTGAAGCGGACTTACAACTATGTTCGGTGTTATCATTGTCGTCCCCACGAGCAGCTAGGGAAAGGTTTCGTCCGCTCTTATAGAGCCCCGCATATGAGGGCAAGACTATATTTTGAAAGATCGTCCGATTTCCCAGAAGTTAAGATACCACTGCCTAGTACGACGCAACCTTCGGCACGGTTCCTTACGCTTTGGATGTCCGGTAGCCTGATCAAAGCTTTTCCATCTCCACTCATAAAGAAACCGGACAGAACTGGATATATCATTCATATTTGTTTATATTTATTAACTTACATTTGAATATAAACAGCTGTATTTTATTTGTAACCTATGCTTATATGTTTTCGTGTTTTTCAGGTTATTAAATAAAATAGTAAATATATTTAACTTTTTATTTATTGAAACAAAGAGCCTGTTTTTTTTCTTAATTGATACGAAACTTATTTTTTACAATAATATGCAAATATAATGGTGCAAACTTCATTCATTCATTTAATCATTGACATAAAACTCTATTTTACAATAAAAAGTACTATCTTATCAACATTGTCGACTTCCATGGGCTCATGCCCTCTATCTTTATATCCCCATGGAAGAGTGTCTGTTGAACCTGGAATCAGCACTCGCCTATCATCATTCCAGCGAAGAGCAATCTTATCTTGTTCAAACGAGTGCACCGCATGTTTTCAACTTCGGATTAAATATTGAGTTGGGAACAGGTTTTAGCAAGAAATTAGAGACTGCTTGTAATCATCGAATGTTATTGTTCTTAAAGTTGACTCCACACACCCTTTTGCATTTACCCCATCTCCACCTAAAACTTTATATGCACATAATTTTGCTCTTAAACATACAAATTCAGTCATTATTTCTCCATTATTTTCATCCATTATCAAACATAATAATTTTTTGCTTAGAAGTGGTGTACCGTAAATATTGCTTGGTGAATAATCTGATGTATCAAATTTGTCATTAATATATTCGTAGACGTTGAGAACTGTCAGTTGATACATTAAAACGTCTGTGTCTGTATACACTATTTTTTTATCATCACCAACCATGTTCTGATTTTAATTATAGTGGAAATAATAAATTATTTTTTTGATACGTCTAGAACTGTGAATCCAGTATAAATTGGCTTATTGAAATTAATTTTTGTTTTATTCATTTTATTGATAACCATGTCTTTATAATGTGATGCAGCTATGCAAATTTGGTCTTGCAATTAAAATTTTCGCGTCATACCGGTCCTCTTATTTTGTTTAAGGTCTTACATCTTTGTGCCTTCCAAAATTTTCCATAGTTTAAGGGGGGGGGGGGTAGACTATTTATTTTTTTTTGCATTTTTTTTTATTAGCTTATCTGAATGATCATCCTTTCAAGATTATTGTGTCCCAATTTGAAGCAAATCGAAGCAAAATTAACTGAAGAGTGCTCCGGTCGGCTTGGTGCCGTCTAGAACGTTGCTAGTTATACCGGGGCCGCGATTCGTGCATTTTCTTCAGTATGCATCAGTCTTACTTATAGTGTATAGATAACGATTATGCCGTTGAAAGTTCTGTACTTTATCGACCTGGAATTGGTGACTCTGTGTAAGTATATTTAAAAAAACTTGTTTACTGACGTGTTATTAGAATTTTTCAATACAAAAAACTTTAAACGCGTTTTTCTCGAAAACACATTTTAAAAGTCCGTGGACAACGTAATTTCAAAACTAATAAACTGATCCTTTTCAAATTTGGTACACATTTTCTACGTATAATTTTCTAGGTAATGTAGCGAGGATTTGTTTGTTTGTTAATAATTATTAATTTTGCAATAACAAATTGTGCTAATTTTATTGCAAAAATCGCTGTTTTTACTTGAAAATGTCAAGAAAAATTCAAAATTCGAATTAAAAAAAATTCCTCACCTGATTACCTGCGAAAAATGATTATCTAATGAAAAAACACTTCGGGAGACTTGACGCCACCAGCTCAATTTTTAATATTTTTTGATGAAATTTGTGTGGAATATTGTTCGAGCCATCCTCTATTATGTACACTTTTATCAAATAAATTTGCATTTACAGAAGCGAGTAAAAAAATTATTGAAAATGACCCTTTTTTACGAATCAAGTATCCCCCCCCCCCTTAACCAAAAACTGAATTATTCATTCATTTATAAAAGTTTTTCTCAAGCTCATTTACTGACTTCCTTCTTCAATATGCACTTGAGTCAATGTAATCTTTCAACTCTGGTTTCTGTTAGAATTACTTCCTCATAAAGGGAGGTAAGTCCTCAAGGAGGTCCTCAATGGTAAGGTAGGGAATAATGTTACCATCAGTCTGTAAAACAGGAAGGTCGGTAATTTTTTATATTATAATTTAAACATATGTCAATAAGGTAGGACAAAATGTTACCATCTGTCGCTAAAACAGGGAGGTGGGTAATTTTTTATATTATCATTTTACCCTATGTCGGTAAGGTTGGGCATAATGTTACCATCAGTCGGTAAAACAGGGAGGTCGGCAATTTTTTATATTATCATTTTAGATTAGGGCGGTAAAACAGGGGCCATCGATAATCCAGCCACAGATGGAGCCTCAGTCGCTTCATAAAGAGTCTACCTTATCAATCAGGTGATGTAAAGCGTGCTAGCATAGTCGACTGGCATCATTTGCTTCAGGTCGCCAGCAGCAGTAGCAGCACCAGCAGCAGCACCATCAGCAGCTGCAGTAGCAGCAGTGGTTCGAGAGGGAGAAGAAGACGGCTGAGACAAGGGACAGTCCTTCTGTTTCTACGCCCTACCTTCTCTTCGACAAGGAAGTAGAAGATATCATGAAGGAAATGGTTGATTATGGTTCAAATGAGGTGAGTTTTAACATTTTATCTATAAGTATTTATTACTTGTTGTTATATAAAACTTATATAATATATATTGATTACAGAATTCTTGATGGAAGCTACTTATTTCATCATCTCCTTCATCATGGTCGTCTTCATCAGAGGAGTTGGTGATAGATTCCCGCACATCATCACCAATATACTTCACAGAGTTGGAGCGGCCTTCAACACCATCGCCGATCCCAACGCCACATGGGTCACCACCACAAGCATCATCTTCATATTCTTTGCAGCAGATTTTAGACTCACCACCACCACAGCCAGCAACTACACCACTACTACAATGATCCATCATTTTACAGTTATTATTGTGTTCACACAACATTTCTTTGCATAAAAAATAATGAAGACAACGTTGTATTACACTGTCGTTCCCCTATATATTACATCACAAAAGAGGGAACGACACGTCAGGCGATAAATGCATTACCGACTGTTGATACATTGATGTTAGTGCCCTTGTTTTACCGACCTATGGTAAAATTATTATATAAAAAGTTACCGACTTATCTGTTTTACCGACTGATGGTAACACTGTTCCTTACCTTACTGACCGATGGTAAATGATGATATAAAAAATTGCATACTTCCCTGTTTTACCGACTGATCGTAACATTGTTCCCTACCTTACCGAGATATGTTGAAATATTATTATAAGAAATTACCGACCTCTATGTCTCACCGACTGATGCTAACGTGGTTCACTACTTGACCGACGTATGATTATATGCTAATATAAAAAAATTACCAAATACAGAACCTTATAATGTTCACTTAGCAGGAATCTCCATTACCAACATCACTGTTTTACCCACTTAGCATGGAACCGTTTCTTGAAATTACCGACCTCTCTGTTTTACCGATCTATGGTACAGTGCTATCTCAACAGAAATCTGCATTACCAACCTCACCGTTTTACCGACTGTCGGTAACTTTGCACTGAACAGAAATCTGCGTTTGTCGGTGGCGCCATTTGTTGGTGTAGGCAACTTGCGACGGTGGCGCCATCTTTCGGTAAGTGCATCTGTAGCTGCCTAGCCCTACTACTTTTGCAAGCATGTTAATAAACTTGGTCGTAGAGAAAAACACTTTCCCTTGTTAATAAATTATATTCATCGTAATTTGTACAATATTTTACCATAATTTGCTTCTTATCGTCATTAAAATATGAGGCCCACTTTTCAAGACTACTAGGCAAACATCTAAAAGAGTCACTAAATCTAAGTTTTACAT
>CAKNWT010313629.1:1258-13245 GCA_932066315.1 Andricus coriarius | reverse complement strand
TTAAGCCCTTCAAATTGAGAAGCTGCACATTTTTTTCATTTTATTTTTACGCCTACTATGTCTAATTTTTAAGGCCCTAAAATTATACTATTTCAAAACTAAGAATGCTTTCACTTTGAAACGGGTTGTATTTAAAAGTGTTAAATTGTGAAAAGTTTGATTTATATTATTGGCATTTTTTATAATGATTATGTACATTTGAAGGTTGCAGTACAGAACCAGAAAACCAACATTTTTCCGAAAATGGGGGGTTTGCATTAAAAAATCTTTAAAAATCTAATACATATTTTGTTAAAAGGATTTGTTTGAAATCTCATTTTTAATATAGTAAATTAAAAATATTGGTGACTTAAGCCCAGATAGCTTCTTTTTTCAAAGAAAAAGCTCTTAAATGAAACTATTTGCCACTTTTTTCAGCATTAAAGTATCATTAAAATTCTAACCTAAAATCTTAAATCTCTATTTTCTACAAAAAGCCACTTTCATAAGGTTTTTTTATTCAACTTTTTGCCCTGCAATCAGAAAAGATATTTCTTTTAAATATTATTAATTATTTATAAATTAACCTTTCTTCGCTTTATATAAATCTTTCAGCGAAAACTCGTATGTTACAGTGCGATACCTGGACAGGAAATATTTATTTTCCCGGAAGAAAATAACTTGTTTGGGTGAAAACTGTTTTATTTTTATTCAGCTTCCCCATATCTCGTGAGCAAGTTATTTAAAAAAAAATTAAGTTATTATTTTAAATTCAAAAACAGATTTTTAGTCGCTATCCAAAAACGATTTTTAAGACCCATGAAATTTGAACGTCCAAATTCTAGAATGATTTACTCGGAATTGGTTAACTTTTTTTAGTCAAACTCATCTTCTCTCAATTTAGCAACTCAACATCTCAGAAGAAAGTTTTTTTTTGTTTAAACTGAAAATTGCACTTTTTATCGTTTTTCGCAACCGAGCCTGTTCCAGTTTTAGGTTCCTCTCACTTTGAGATTGTAAATTTGCACATTCTGTTTCTTGAAAGTGGATCTTTTTTTTAATCATACATTTTTTGTCTTAATTAGAAACATTTCAGCTCAGTAGTAAAGTTTTTTTTATCTTTAAATGGTGATTTCGATTTTAGAGAATGTTATTTTGTTCTCCTGAAAAATTCCGATTTTGTTGTGTATTTAGTTCTGTACTGCAACCCTTCATTTATGAATGATATTGCAAATGAAAAAATTACAATACAAATACAAAGCAAGTTTGCCGTTTGGTTGAAAATACTTTAATTTTGAAGGCATAGTTCTATCATAGCTTATTATTTGAGGCCAGACGCCAATAGGACAAAAATTGTTCAATTTTTCAGGCTTCCAATTTGACGCAATAAATAAGGATGTACTCTAGTTATTTCAAGTTCAAAAATAAGCATGGTTAAAATGATTTTTAAATTAGAGGAAATATTTTTTATTATTGAGGAGCAAATAAGAAAGTATGGATGGGTGTAAAATACTAAAAATAGATTTTTTCCGCATTAGGTCCCTTCCACAAAGACAACAAAATTTTCATTTCAAATAAAAAAAAGGCGAGTTCCAGCAAGAAATACGAATTTAAAAAAATTCTAACTGTTGAATTTTCATGAAAAAAAAATTTCAACAACACAAACAAATTTTCTGCAATTTATATTCCTTGAGATGAATCTTAAACAGACAGAATTATTTTTTAACAAAGTACTGAAACTTTCAATAATGATTTATTTTTAATCTAAAAGCTGAATTGTCAGCAAAAAAGATAGTATAGCTGACATGTCAGACAAACAATATTTTGATTTTGAATGAGAAATAGTCTAATTCAACCAAGAAGGAGACATCTTCAAAAGAATTGTTTTATTTTCAACCAAGTAGTAGAATTTTCCACCACAATAGATGAATTTTTCACCAAAAATTTAATAATAGAATTCTCAACCAAAGAAGAAGACCCCGAGTGCAATACCACTAGTTGAAACATTTTCAATGAAAAACAATTTTTAATCAAGAAAGATGAATTTTAAATTACAAAGATGACTCTTTAAAAAAATAGTTCAATTTTCAGGAAAATAATTGGAATTGATAGAAAATAGTTACATTTTCATGTTAAACAGTTCAGTTTTCAAACCTACAAAAACGAATGTACAAAGAAAATGTCAAATTTCCCAACGAAACAATTCAAGTTCAACCAAAAAGCAAATAGTCGAATGTTCAAGACAAAAGTTGAATTACAAAATTCATCATTGTAGTACAAATCGAATTATTTCTTTGTGATTTACATTTTTGTCGAAAATTCACTTTTTCGGGTTGAAAATACTACTGTTTTATAGAAAATTCCCCTGTTTGGCTTACAAATTCAAGAATTTTGTATAAAATTCAAGTACTTGATTAAAAATTTAACTTTTTGGTTGAAACTTTGCCTTTTTGGGTAGATATTAATCTTTTATTTTTAAAACTCTTCCGTTTGGTTCAAGATTCAACTATTCTGTTACAAATTCGTATGTTTTATTGAATTAAACCGGTCGAAAAATCATTTGTTAAAGTAATTTCTTATGCTGCAAATTTCAATATTCCATGTTTGATAGAAAACTTTTTTTTAGTTGAAAATTCAAAAATTTGCTTTGGAATTTATGTATTTTTATAGTAATTCGTATTTTCACAGAAAATTATTCTTATTGGTTAGGAAATCATATCTGTGGTTGAAAATCAAACTATTTGGTTTATTATTGTTTAACTCTTGTTGGAATTTTTTTTTGATTCATTATTTTAGTTGAAAATCAATATCTGGATGTTATTGGAAATTCTGTTTATTCTCGAGAACTTATTTTTGAAGATGTTGAAGACCATATAAGTTTGTACATTTTTATTGAGTTAAAAATTCTATTAGGATATTGTGCCTGCTTGTTTCTCCAAGTTCATCTGTTTACAATAAGAAAGGGAACAAAAGTATGTTTAAAAATCTTGAAATGCTGAGAGAAGCTTCTAAGTTTTTTATTTCAAGGTCAATATTTAGTATTTGCATTTATAAAATAATGTTTGTTCCATATTTCTTCAGTCAGCAAATTTGTTCATATGTGAACACTAATAATTTCTCATTCAAACAAGACAGATAATTATTACTGTTTCAGATCATATGTAATATAAAAATTGAAAACAGAAGTTCAAGTAAATCCCAAGAATGATATTATGTATTGAAATGCATAGCATGTGACGCAGCATGTCTCACACATCAGATCGCGTGTAGCTGTTTGAAGCTGCCTGGCGGTGAATACTTATCTGTTAGCAGGAGTAGGCGGCCGCCAGTGGTGAACTCGAACACGATTGCTCACATCTGTTCTGATCTGCTGGCCAAACCGTTTTCTACTCGTTCACGTGGTTCGCTCGAATGCAGTAATGCCTAGTTTTCGGGCAGCCACGACCATTCACTCTCTGCTCACCACACGACTTTTCGTAACTCGGGTAGCGCGAACAGACCTTTCAGTTCGTAACAATGTGAAAATCTGAACAGGCGAGGAGTACGTTTGGAACGCATCGAACGTTCACCCAGTATTTCGCTCCCAATCCCTGATAAACTGTCAAAAATAAAAATAATATATGTAAAAAGTGATATCGCGTCGCTGCCAAGAAACATAACCTATAATGTATTTCTAGTTTTCGAACTTTGATAACTAAAACAGGGTGTCCAGCGATTTTTAAAAACAAAATTCAAGGTCTTTTCCATGTTTTCGAGGTCAAGAAATCAAGTTTTTCCACGTCTACCTTTTTTACATCAAATAATGAAGTAACTGTTTTTTATACATGCAAAGAAATGAGCCACTTCATTTTTTATTGGCCAACAGTTTCCAAATAAAACTTTTAAAATCTTTGTGAATTCGTTGAAATCTGTTTAAGTATTTAAAATCTTTGTAAAATCTTTGAAACCTTTATGAAATTTTTTGAACTCTTTTGAATTAAAATTGATGTTTGAAATTGATTGTGAAACCTTTTTTGTTCGTTTGAAATCATACCATTTTTGAAATCATTGAAAGTTTTGATATCCTTATGAAAACTTTGAAATATTTTGTATTTGTTGAAATCATTGAATTATTTCAAATCTTTGTAAAATATTATTAAATCTTCCCCCTCGAAAAATCCGTTGTATGGCCGTGGCTCATTCTAATTCTGGAACTGAATTAACATTGAAATTTTCAACTAATAATGTTCATAATTTGTAAGTCGAATATCAGAAAAAAATGTATATTTTAACAGTCTGTATTAACGGACTACATTGAAGAAAAGCAGATGTTTTGCAAAACCAAGTCAAGATGAGCAAAATTTCATTGCTGTAACTTTATTACAAAAAGATGCATCAAATTAGATACTTCACTCTTAGACAAATCTGTATTAAGTTTAATACAAATTTGTATGAAGTAATTTGCATAAACGGTAGTTGATATTTAATATTTATTAAAATATGGAAAGCTGTACATTGTATATTACTTATAATATACAGGTCGGTATAGCAGCGTGCTTGAAAGCTCAAAATGCTTTCATTTCTTTAAATCTCGTCAAATATTCGCAATTGAAGTAATAATCTAGAATTTGTCGATTGAATAGCTTTTTATGATAAAAGTGCTACGTACATAATAATAATAGATCTTTATTATGTTCCACAAAATATGTACGTTAGCGTACAGAAAGAGATAGACGAGTGGACATAAAAGGCCGAGGTTCAGCTGAGCTGCTTTACAACCTAACCTTCAGGTGGAACTTTTAAAAAAATTTACCCTGAATGGTAGAAATTTAATGTAAGTACAGTTGATTTGTAGGTTATGTCTTTTTTTGTTGTTGCGAAATTGAACTTTTCCTCTTAAAATCCTATTTTATTTTTGGTTTACTGGAAGAAGGTATTATGCTTTACTATTAAGAATCGAAAATGACTGCTGAACTTATTTTGCTTTTGTTTAAAATGAAATTATCTGAGTGATTATCATGATTGAAAAGTAGAGAATAGGATGCTCTATTCTCATGAACTAAACCCAGTAAAAGCCGGATTAATGCCTGACCTAGAGACTTGGAAATTGTTGCTACCAAAAGAATGGAGGCTGAGAGTAATAGACGAGGTCCACCAAGAGCCGCAGTCCGGACATTTGGGCCATGAACAGACATACCAGCGGGTAGCTTTACAGTATTATTGGTCCGGGATGTTCCGCGATGTTCCGCGATGTCGTAGATTACGTTAAGGGTAGTGGCCGTAGTGGCGGGCGATGTCATGGAACCTTTTCCGAAAAGTAAGGCGGGTTATAAATATGTCTTAGTATTCCAGGATCTGTTCACGAAATAGGTAGATTGTCTCCCTATCCGAACAGCGAATGGTGCCACAATAAGAGAGGCTTTCGAGGATCTAGTCGTTTATCTCGCTCAAACTAACCCCACTGAACGCGTGAATCGCGTCTTAAAAACAATGTTAGTGTCTTTTCTAAGAGACAATCATAGGGATCGGGACCTTAATCTGCCCGAATTTAGATTCGCATACAACACCGCTGGACACGGTATACTAAAAGATTCCCCAGCGTTCTTAAATTTTGGCCAAAATCATTTACCCTATCGATCGCTACACATAGTGACTTAGAATCGAGCACGCAACATCAGGAGCCTCGGCCCGATAAGTGGTTAGAGAGAGTTAATAGACTAGATCACTTACGGGATCTGATTTGTACGAATCTTGATAAAGCCTATGAGACTCAAGTTAAATATTATAACGCTAAGAAACGCGATAGGAACTTCCGGGCGGGTGATCTAGTCCATAGGCCTAGCCGAAAGCTATCGAAAAAGATCGAAAACGTCGCAGGCAAGTTGTTTAATAGATTCGAGGGCCTTTTCAAGATCCAACGTCGACTATCCCCCGTAGTTTTCACTCTGGTAGACAAGAAGGGTAGATTTATCGGTAAAGAACACTTTAAGAACTTGAAACCTTTCATCGCGTCGGACTAGCTTGTCGAGACGGGGGATCCAGGGTATTGTACCTCGGACATCACAAGGAAACCCCCGGACTACTGAACGGAAAAATACAAAGCCTATGAGCCGTCCCTCAAGGCGTAAGAGGGAGGAGTGTCGGAGTCGCCCCCGGATGGCTCAGCGTCCCTTCCTGATTAAATAGAACCTACCCTGTCGACCAGCGGGTTCACATCTACTGAGGTTCCGCAGAAATCTCCGATGGGGCAACAGGAAGAGTCCTCGGCATCAGAAGAGGGGCCTGTGTCATCCGGAGATGAGCTCCCGGCGGCGGAAGGGCCTTGCGGAAGCAAGGGCGGAAGGGCGGAAGCCTTTTCATGGTTCGCTCGCGGATTTCTTCAGTCGTGCCCCTGTCGTGCTCCGTCCCTTCATAGCCTGTCGCCAGTTCGACGAACGCCAGGAGTGGCTTAGGAAGAGTGCGTTAAAGCCAAGGCCCTACTCTGGCCCCATCCCGTGGCGATGCTTCCTCTGTCGCGAGTCGGTACACAAACGACAGCAGTGTCCTGAAGTCAATTCAGGGGTCGTCCTCTGCTACGGATTTGGCCAGAGGGGCTACACAAAGACGACGTGCCCTGACTGTGCCCGCCTCTGGCGTACTGATTTGGCGTTGATAGGCGGGAACGGGCAGCGCCCGGGACGGGACGTCTTGAGGGATCCGCGGGCTATCGAAGAAGAGGTCCATAAGATCCATCTGGCGCAAAGGTGCAACGGCAAGCTGTAGTTTTATACTGTTTCACGCCGCTAGGGGTCACCGGGTTATCGCCGAGCCGTGATAGGTGGTCGGTTCTTCCCGTCTCATATCGCCTAGTCTTATCATACTTTCTCCTATTTTTTTTTATTGCCGGTATAGTATCGCCAGCATTTTTGTTGAGAATTTTGTTTTTCTATGTGCCTCATTTCCAGTCGTTTTTTCCCCACACACCAGCGATCCAATCTCGGGCAGGGGGAGGGTTTACCGTTAAGGAACCTAAGATAACACAGTACCACAACGTAACTAACCACAATTACAAAGTTCGAAACACATTATAAATGTGTTGTTTTTTTATTCTTGAATGATGTACTTTGATTTCTTCCCCTAAGTTTGAGTAAGTGAGCTTCCCTTATCACCTCCTTAGTAGACCACCCCTGTCAGTATTAAATTTTACCGGAAGACGGCCCTAATGGCTGAAACCGGCGCACTACCGAAAGAGCACTTGGGGAAGAGTTAATCGTTGGAAGGACCTTGTGGACTTGGATAACAATCGGCTGGGGTGGGAGAGTTGTGACAGGGCAAAATTTACCTGTCACTGGTTGATATATGCAACACAACCTCTTCCGCCGGAACCGGAGAAGTATAAAACATTTATGCTCTCCACTTGGAATTTCGGAGCGGGCGTCACATTTCCCAGGGGCACTTTCGGCACAAGCGAATATTGTAAACTCATCCACGCACTTCTTCCTTTTTCGATTTTGTCGATATTCGGAGAGCGATTTTGACAGCTGAGTGCCGTCAACCACAACACAAAAGTCGCAATATACAGGCTGGTTCCACTAACAAGATGGAAAGAGAGGGAGATATCGCGCAAGTACGTCTGTTCTTTTCTGGCCCATCGATCCAACGACGCATGGCAAGACGGAAGGAAAGGATGATAGTGCACGAGTAGTCTGTCCTCTACCGGCCTATCGATCCAGCAACACGTGGCGGGACAAAACGAAAGTAAGATATCACATGAGTAGTCTGTTCTCTTCAGACACTTGGACACTGCCACACTACTCCACGTCAATAAAACCAGGAAGGATCAATTCACATTAATCCAAATAAGAAAAGAGTGGAAAACTTCTACCACCATTTTTCCCTGTACTGCATGGATCCGGTGAAACCAAGACCAACTTATTTAATCCTTTCATTCTCCACTTAAGGGTTCTGAGTGGAAAAGGTCACAGAAAGAAGAAAATAAACTCAGAACCAATGGGTAATTTCATTAACAAAGTTTTCTTTTGTTTTGCCGCCAGAATTGTCGTTACCCCCTTTCAGTAAGATGGTGGTCACCGATGATACGGGAAGCTGCGATTGGAGGAAGACGTCGAGAGACGTGACGCGACGCTCTGATTGGCGCAACAGGAAACGGACGACCAAGCGAACCTGCCGACTATGCGTTGCGCGTCTCAGCACTTTCGCTCCGAACTCCTGACAGTGCACACGATTGAACTTACTGTTCTTTTTCGTACCGGAATTGTAAGTTGCGATCTCTTCTTTTGTTCCGTGAAACCACGTTGTCGAATAAACCAAAAAGTTTCTTGAGATTATTCGAGTGGGATGGCGTAAGTAAAGGTATAATCTCCTGGCCGAGGGTTTTGACAGTATATTAGAAAATTGTAAAACATTCATGTATCGCCAAACCGCTCAGCCAACCCCCTTTAAGTGCTCAGTGGTTTTTCTTTTTGTGTGTGCCGCGGATTAGTTGGGCTTTCTTTTTCCTTCTCTTTTTTTCTTGCTGAGAGGTGAAACTAAAAAGTCAAGCTTCTCAATTCTCACACCCAAGTCGGAGAATGTCCGTCGCGAGTTGAGGATTTTTCGCTGTCTAAAGTGTCTTTTATCGAGATGGTCGAGAGGGAAAATGGTGTCCGCCTTTCGTCTCATGGTCGGTGCTAGATTCGTAAAATAGATTTATGCGGGAACCGGCCATGCATGCTGTTTTACAATTGTAAGATTTGGGGTTATTTTACGAAAACGTTCTTTTCTTTTAGGATAAATCCTTACGTTAGTTTTTCTTCTTGCGAAATTACGTTATAATGGTAATTTCAACCACGTGGCCATAGGCTTTTCTCAAAATAGCGTCGGAGTGTCGACCGATTTGATGTACTTATGCGATTTAGCGTTCCGATTTAGTGACCCCATTTTTAGTTTAAAATGAAAAATTTGTATGACAACTCGGTTATCCGGTCAAGATAAATATTTCGGATAAATTTCGGTAAGCTGGAATGGTCAAATTTTGACTAGATTGTTCATTCTACGTTATTTGTTCGGAATTTCGATAACCGACGAGAGTTGCTATTTAGTATTAGAAATGGTTCTCTGGAACTCTTAGAATATTAAATAAAATGTGGATGTATCTGGTAAATCATGTGGTGTTACTTGAACTTTTCTTGGTTAGGAAAACCCTCCCGCCATGAACTTTTCTTTCAGGCTCAGCATACAAATGTTATAGTTGGGAATGAAATATCTGAATTTAATTCAGATTTTCTTATTGGAACTCTTTGATAAAGTTTAACTCTTTTTTTCTTAACCTTTTATCTATTTTTGAAGCTATTCCAATCATCTCAGACCTTTATCCAAAATAGCCAGTTGGGTCTATTCTACCTGGTTTACTTTTCTTTACTAGGAAAATTGAGGACAACTAAGACCGAGCTTCACTTGGTTTCACTAGAAAAACAACTGAGGATCGTGGAGGTCTGAGGTTCACTTGTTCTTTCGCAAGGAAAAATTGAGGATCGCAGAAGCAGAGCTTCACTTTTCCACTTTCGCAAGTTAATATATTTTCTTCTACCGTTAAGTGTATATCGGTGCAGAGCACGGAAATATGGATTATTTATATTCGCTCAGCTCCACCCTCGGTGTCTGAAATGTTTATGTGAATAGTTTTTCTCAGAGATTTACGTTTTATCAGATCGTCGCAGGACTAAGTTGGGAATTAGTTACTTTCAGAACTGCAGTTTCATACAGTGATTTGACCTTTATTAAGATTGTATTCCACGATTCTCAAACATCTCATCACTCAATTCTGATTCTTCAACACCATCTCAAGTTAATAATACCGCAATAGTTCGTTCACAAAGAGAAATTAAATTAGAAGACATGTTAAGTGGATTGAAAGAGAAACTTTCTACCTTACAGATTAACGATCCTCAAAAATTGAGTATTCTTACAATAGCTCCAGAAGCATGGAGCGTTAATAAAATCGCAAAAGAATTCAGCTGCAGTAGGCGGATTGCAACAAAAGTTAGAGATCTTAGAATTTCAACAGGGGTTTTACCAGACACTACAGCGAAAACTGGTAAACCATTACCGGAATCTACTGTAGACAAAATAAAAGACTTTTATACTGATGACGCGAACAGTAGAATCATGCCCGGCCAGAAAGATGTTTTTGTGAAGACAGACGAAGACCGCTGTTTCATGCAGAAACGTCTCCTGTTATTAGATTTGAGGGGACTTTACAATAAGTATAAAGAAAGTCACCCAGAATTTCCAGTGAGCTTCAGCAAATTCGCACAACTTCGCCCGAAACATTACATTCTCACTAGGCCCAGCGGAGCCTATTCCGTCTGCGTTTTCACGATCCATCAGAATGATAAATTGATGTTGGATACTATTGGCATTAAGCAACTCACCCAGAATTCGGAAAACCCGATAAGTAGTTATAAAGGCTGCTTACAAGAAATCAATAGGAATAATGTACAATTCAGTACCTGGATTGCGACAGACAGGGCGAATTTACAAACTCAAATACTCCCTACAACATACTTTGCAGAATCATTATGTAATAAGTTATTGGTTTTAAAACCTCATTCATTCATCTCCAAACAACAGTCGCAGTACTTTCAATTTAAGAAGAACAATCTGGATGAGGCCGATGTTCTCATTCTATTGGATTTCAATGAAAATTACAAATACGTAGTTCAAAATGTATCACAAGCGTTTCATTTCAATAACCACCAATGTACTGTATTCCCTGAAGTATATTACTATAAGAAAAACTCAGAACTGAAACAAAAGAGCATAGTATTCTTATCAGATAGCACGAAACAACATTTCAAGAATAAGTTTCAGATGTTTGATCTCATTCATTATGAAGAAGACTTTGGTATCAAAGCTGATTGGAGTTTCTATGCAACTGCGCATGGTAAAAGTGCTTCAGATGGTATTGGAGCCCTATTCAAAACAGAAGCAGCACGGAACAGTCTTCTATGTAATCTAACTGAAGCCATTCTAACTCCTGAAAAACTTACTGAATAGGTTAAAAGCATTTTCAAAACATAACGACCTTGTTCTACAGTAAAAAAGAGCATGACAAAGTTAGTAGGACTCTGAAGAGAAGGTTTCACAACGCTCCAGCAGTCCCACAAATATTGAAAAATAATTGCTTCGAAATAAAAAAGGATCGAACGCTATTAATTAAAAGGTACTCCAATGCTCCTGATGCTACCACACTTATATATGAGGCATGAACAAACTGAAAAGCACCCCGATTCGTGAGAGGCAAGGGAACTCACGTTTAAAAAGCACCCCGAATCGCAAGGGGCAAGAGGACTCACGTTCAAAAAGCACGCTGATTCGTTAGTGGCAAGGGGACTCACTATCAAAAAGCACGCTGATTCGTGAGAGGCAAGGGGAGTCACGTTAAAAAATCACCCCGATTTGTGAAAGGCAATAGTTAGTGAATTGAGAATTCAAATGTTTTTGTTTAACTTCTGCTGGAGACTAGCACATTAAGTCTGTTTTATTTTATTTTGACGATCTGATCATTGATTTGTGATCAGCGACCTCTCAAAGCCACAAGTAATAATTTCCAAGCCGATTTCAGACACTGAAAGCTAAAACGTTTTGCATAAATCCGTCATATTGGATCCGCCATGTTAAATTTTGATATTTTGACTGCAGAATTTCAATCAGCAACCATAAAAACCTTCTAGCAATCATTTGCAAGCCGATTTCAGTAATTGGGGTCACTGAATGCTGGATTTTTTGGCATGAATTTGCCATATTAGATCCGCCATCTTGGATTCCGATATTCTGACTACATAATCGTAATCAGCGACCTCGAAAACCCCCGCGTAATTATTTCCAAGCATTACAGCCGCCATATTGGATTGGGATTTACCGCGGTCCTACTGGGAGCCGGTGTCATTTTTAGATGGTAGTTGCTCCCAATGAGACCCTGCGGTGGTTGTTTAACCTTACTTTTTAATTACATGGGTGATTCTCTGTGTTAAGGTCACTTTTGATAG
>CAKNWT010313627.1:554-13931 GCA_932066315.1 Andricus coriarius | reverse complement strand
GAAGTTCATTGCACGGCTTTCCCTGTATTTGACCTTGAAATGACCTTCAACCTGACGTTATGGAGGTAATTAGACCTCGGATTCATATTCAGCGACCTTAAAAACATATGTAAAAGGTTTTTGAAGTTCATTGCACGGCTTTTCCTGTATTTGACCTTGAAATGACCTTGAACCTGACGTGATGGAGGTAAATAGACCTCGGATTCATATTCAGTGCGTCAAAATACATAAGGATAAAGTGGTCTTGTCAAATAGTCATCACCGTTTTTTTTTTTGTAAACCAGTGTTATTGACTGATTAATTTTTTTCACAATATTAAATGTTGTAAATATTGAATATCAATGTTTTTTCGACTAAGTAATATAAATTGATTATTTACTTTAAGTTTATGCAATTAAATATTGGATATAATTGGTATAGTAAAAGTTTATTTATATTTAAAATACCCCCATTCCAGTTACATAACACAGCAACACAAAAAAAATAAGTGTCGTGATCTGGGGACGTGACATATGTTTTCCTATGGATTATGACGCGCTGAATCCGAATCTGATTTCAGAATTTGCCCTACATGCCAGAGTTTCACCCTAACCTTAAAGAACTTGAAAAAAATAGTATTTCCTGTCCTGGGCATGAGGCATATCAATTCTTATGTATTTGGATGCGCTGAATCTGAATCCGCCATCAGAATTGGCTCAACGGGTCTTGGTTGGACCCTAACCTAAAAAAACACCTTAAAATCGCTCAAAAGACCCGTTTTTTTTTGTACAAAATCGAACCAGACACATATTGATGCGTTTTTAGGGTAGTTGAGTCTATTCAGACTATTTGACAAGCTAACCAGGTAAAAATTCGTTCATAACCTCAAAACCGTCAAACATAACCTCAAAGAATATATTAAATCCATGGAAATGACATTCTTTGTGCGTTCTCGAGGTATCCGAGTACAATTTTACGGTTTCGTGAAACCTACTAGGTTACAGTATATTCCTAACCTCAAGACAGATCATGATATTCTTGAAGTCTTTTTTCTTGTAGCATAAGACTCCCCATTAATCAAGTTACTATTTGATGTAAAGCTGCGGTCGCATGATGACGACGTCGGAGGGTCCGCTTTCCCACCCTGACCAGACGCCGATACTGGGCTAATCCCTGCATTGTAAAACACTTTTTACCTGTGCCTGGCATGACGCCATGAACGCTGTTTACCCAGTGACCACGGAGTAATAATAAGGAGACCGATCTCCGTACATGCGTTCTGACTGCGGCAATTGTACCTTTATTGCCAAGCTCAGACACTTCGAATCAGCACTATAGCCAGTCGGGCATGCGAGTTAGCGCCACTCGCACACTTCTCGCGAGAGAAAAGGAGATAGCAGATGACAGTGCGGATGCCTGACTAGCTATAGTGTTTATTCGAAACATGGCGATTCGTTCATGGTGTCATGGAAGGCACAGATAAAAAGTGTTTTACGACGCAGGGATTAGCCCAGTTTCGGCATCTGTTCAGGGCGGGAAAGCAGAACCTCCGCCGTCGTCATCATGCGATCGTAGCTCTTTATCAATGGGTAACTTGTTTAATGCGGAGTCTTATGCTATAAGAAACAAGACTTCAGGCATATCACGATCTGTCTTGAGGTTAGTAATATATTGCAACCTAGTAGGTTTCACGAAACCGTAAAATTGGACTCGGATACCCCGAGAACGTATAGGAATGTAGTGAGATTCCAGTTTCAGCGCACAAAAAATGTTATTTCCATGGATTCGAGGTATTCTTTGATATTATATTTGACGGTTTTGAGGTTATGAATGAATTTTTACCTGGTTAGCTCGTCAAATAGTCTGAATAGACTCAACTGCCTTAAAAACGCATCAATATGTGTCTGGTTCGATTTTGTACAAAAAAAACGGGCCATTTGAGCGATTTTAAGGTGTTTTTTGAGGTTAGGGTAAAACAAAGACCCGTTAGGCCAATTCTGATAACAGACTCAGATTCAGCGCATCAAAATACATAAGAATTGATATGCCTCATCCTCAGAACAGGAAATACAAATTTTTTCAAGTTTTTTAAGGTTAGGGTGAAACTCGGACGTGTAGGGCAAATTCTGACTTCGGATTCGGATTCAGCGCATGAAAATCCATAGGAAAACATATGTCGCGTCCCCAGATCACGACACTTATTTTTTACATTCTCATCTCAATGAGAAGGTATTGGTTTCATGTGAAGAATGACTTTCGCGGATTTAATCAAATGTCGATTTTTACGAAGGTGTCTGTCTGACTGTCCGTCTGGCTGCCTCTCTGTCTGTCTGTAGTCTGTAGTCTGTAGTATCGTGTAGGCACGATAACTTTCGAAAGATTGATCAGATTGGATTGTGCGTTGGCACACTTTTTGAAAGCCTACAAAGAAAGAACATTTTTGAGACCACTTTTTTCAAGGTTTGCAAATTCTATGTACGGTTATTAGCAGTACTGAAAAAGACACGCAATTTATCCTAATGACATTTTATGATTAAATGAAAATTACCAGAGTTATCGCATTTTCAAAATCCAAAAAAAAAAAAAAAAAAAATTACATTTTAAGCCGAACAACGCACGATATGGAAAAATGTCAACAGGAGAAAAATGTTTCTTTTTAAAAGCCCTACAAGACTATCACAACAGCTTTGTGTTGTTCGGCTTAAAATTTAAATTTTTTTTTTCTTTGGATTTTGAAAATGCGATCACTCGGATAATTTCCATTTAATCATAAAATTTCATTAGGATAAATTGCTCGTCTTTTTCAGTTTCAGTTTCAAAATAATGAAAAATGAAAAATTCCATTTTTCGGTCAAACTATGCAAGATACAAAAAAAGATGAAGAGACAAAGAATATGTATCCAAAAAAGATCTACAAATTTGTTATAAATAACTTCTTGATAGGACGCATAGTTTTTGTTTTATTCGTGAAAAACAACATTAAAAATAACAAAATAAAATTTTTTTGACAAACGATACAAGCTATGAGAAGGAATGAATAGACAGAAGTTACTCATGCGAAAAACAGCTACAAATTTTTCATTAAAACTTTTTCTATAGGCCGCTCAGTTTTTGTTTTAATCGTAAAAAATAACATTAGAAATAAAACAATGTAATGTTTTGGAAAAAGACACAAGGGAAGAAAAAAAATAGGCAAACTTATTCACTCAAACAGAATGTACAAATTTGTTATTTACCATTTTTAGAAAGGGCAAGTAGTATTTTTTTTATCTGTAAAAAATAAGAATAAAAATAAAAAAATAAAATTTTTGGAAAAACGACACAAGAGACGAAAAAAATTAAAAGAAAAGTTGTTCAAACAAAATATATCTACAAATTTGTTATAAACTCTTGTTATAAAAATGCATCGAAAATTAAAAATTTACTTTTTGGAAAAACGACACAAGCTGCAATAACATTTTCTTTAACAAAATTTTTCATAAAAAAATGACGTTGAAAATTAATGAATTAAATTTATCGAGATATGACACAAGTTGCAATAAAATGTGTGATAACAAGATTTTTTTTATACGATTCACACTTTTTTATAATTATATAAACAAGCCAATGAAAATACGTATGTTTCAATACCAATGCATATTATGAATTGTGATAAGATAAATTTATTGAAATGATAGATTTTTCAGGGTAGCTGAGAATTAAAATTAGTGCAAAATAAGGAGCAAATATTGAAGTAATCAATGGAAATAAAATTTATACATTATTTTGCAAAATCTGAATAAGCAGTACCAGCTTGAGATAAATAAATAAATATGATATACATACGATATAATAGTGTTGAACATAATGTAGAAAAGTTCAGATTTTGGACAAAATTGAGTGCCAAGAACGAGATTCGTGATGATAATGTGCTCGTTAAAGCCAAAGAAGCTTTAACAAAAGAGAATTCACAATCACCAAATTACAGTTGTCGATGATTTGACCTTTAATTTTAAAAGGTCTGGGCGCAAATGTGGGGGAAATGCAAAGACCGAGCGCGTAGCGCGAGGTAAATACATCATCGAGCGCGAAGCACGAGATACATTTATTATCGAGCGCGAAGCGCGAGAACCAACAGTCGCACGCCCTAGGCGCGCTCAAACTTGCGAAAATTTCTGACGATGTGATATGATTATCTGAATTCAATTTTCAAAATTATATGTACATATGTTTTCATTTCTTCTGTAATTTCTTTAATGGGTTAATGATTACTGAAATTTGCAGAAAAATATAAAATCAACATTATTATTTGAATGTTTTGATAAAAAAAATGATTTAATGCTTTTCATGTTCTGAACTCCTTAATTATCTATTAGCTGATTAATTTTTTGCACAATATTAAATTACATAAAGATTAAAGTTTAAATTTTTAATATTAACTCACATAAATTGATTATTTACTTTAGGTTTATGTGATTGAATATCGGCTTTAATTTACATGATAAAAGTTTATTTATTTTCAAAATACCTCTATTCCAATAATGTAATTTTTGTATTTATTACAATTGACGCCCCGGGTGTAATAACCGACGGGATGCCCCGCCTTGTATTCCTCGCCTCCCATTCGAGATAAAGTGACGCGAGAAATTATCTGGAACTCTTTAAAAAAAAACAATCGAAAAAAATATGAGCATATAGAGCTTAATGAAGAGCACAATTTTTGTGTAGAAAATTTCTTGTCCGATTTCAACTTTGTGAGAAATAGTTCGCGCGCGAAATGTCGAACCCTGGCAGTGAAAGTCCTGACAGGTATTATGTAGTCAATCACATAATGAATACGAAACGCGTACTGCCTTGCCTAGCCTATCTTTGTCGCATTCAGAACAGCCCTATCCGACCGTGTGTAAAAGCGCTGGCTAAAGTTTGATGCAAGCCGTGAACTAATCCGCTGGCGGCGCTGCTGCGCTTCTTGCTGACAGATACATTAGGCTATATGACAAATTCAAATAGAAAATAAAGTATTAATGAAGAAAATAAGTTTAAGTGATTTATAGTGCGCGTCAAAGAAATTAATTATTTTAAGGAATGCTTTTGTGCATTAATATGGCCGGATATAGAGGTAATAGATGCGTAGTTCCGAAATGCAATTCGGGCTACGAATCCTCTTTAGAGAAATCTTACCTTTTTTCTGCTCCCAAAGATAAGAATTCACTCAAAAAATGGCAAAGGGAAATTCCGCGAAAATATTTTACATTAAAAAGTGGACTAGTGGTGTGCCACAAACATTTTCGTCAGGAGGAAATAATTTGGAAGCGAGAATTAAAAGATGCTGAGGGCACGGTCATGGCATCGGTATGTATCGTAAACATTTAAAATCTAATATTAGTTTTGCTCACAACAACACAAATTTTCTATATCATCAAATAAAAATTATACATATATTTCCACAGGTCATTGTTATCTTAGAAAGTTATATCTAAGATATAACTTAAGAAGAACCCGGTTTTCCATCATAGCCACGGACTAAGTCAAGTGACTGATGAGATCTACCATATCATTATTATTATTAATTATATTATTAACACATCAATATTAATTAGCTAAGAATTTATGGTATAAATAGTAAAAGTATATACTTAATATACATATAACGTGATCTAAAAATTCTTTAAATTAGTTATATTTTCTTATGACTTTAAAAATAAATTAAAATAATATATAGCTATAAAAAGGCAGAATATTGTACAATGTTTATCAACTACGCATGTAAGAAAATTAATGTATGATAAAAGTAAAAAAAAATTTCACCACTTTAAATCCCACTCATTTTCTACTTTTCCAATACTTTTTCAATATTTCAGAATATTTTACAATATTCACCAACTACGCATGTCAGAAAATTAATTAATGATGAAAGAAAAAAACAATTGAACCACTTTAAATCCCACTCATTTTCCACTTTTCCTTCTAATAATATCTTTTTTCTAAAATTATTTCATTGAAGTACATATTTCTAGTTTAGAAAAAAATATTTTTTTTATTCTTTTAATCTTTTTTTATTTGTGCCTATACGGGTAAGTGTGATATCATAGGCTTACAATAAATTTCCTATCATTTTTTTTCGAGATTATAGGAAAAATCACCGGGACATAACTATGGAAAAATAGTTATAGAAATGAATAATATTGAAATGAATATTCCAAAAAGTATAAGATACGCATAGCTTTTAGGTTTCATTATATCCACAATCTAAACGAAACTTGTTTCAAATATGTAAATTTGTATGTACTTTTATGTGAGTATAGTTCAAAATAAATTAATAATTTCTACTTTTCTCTGCTTTTTGCACTATTTCAATTTTTTTAAATTAATAATTTCCATCGTTCTTTTCCAGTAATTTTTCCTATATTCGCGAAAAAATTATAGGAAAATCATAGCTAGGCCTATAATGATTTTCCTATAATACTTTTTCATGAAGACTATATTTCTTATTATTTGTACAACAAAGACGACTGTCATCAGGTATTGCTTTAATCAATTACCTCAAAATCAACTGAGATGCCTTTAGAAAATTAAAATTCATAATTGTTTCATTTGGTTTTTATATTCAATTTTTATTACATAATAAGCACCTGTCGTTGAATTTTTAAAAGGAATTTATAATTTCCTTTAAAAACCGTAATTGTGCCAGTATTGACAAAACATGGATTTAACTCGAAGTTATTAATTCCGTATCACACTTTCATTGTTAACTATTCTTTATTAATTGATCCTATTTTTTATTTATTATGTACTACTACACTTTAAATTTATTTTACATTTTTAAATCTATTTCTGGAATCGATTACCCTACAATTTATAAATTATTTATATATATATGTTTGTTTACAATATAATAGATATAATTTTTTTTATTTAATTTTTTGTTTTAATCCTTATAGTTCTTAAAACTGACTTTATGTTACAGATACATTTTTTATTAAGGATTTTAAGCACTTCTTCCAAATTTCTTTTAGAACACGTATACTTGTTTATCCATTATTTTTCCATATCTTGGGAGGTTTGAACAGATTTTGCATAAAAAAATAATGTTTATATATCTGCGAATATATTATAAAAATGTGAAGGCCCTTTCTTGTTCAGAAAATATTCTATTATTAATTATTTTGCACTCATAACTAATGCATTTGTCAGCAAGAAGCGCAGCAGCGCCGCCAGCGGATTAGTTCACGGCTGGCATCAAACTTTAGCCAGAGCTCCTATGCAAAATTCGGGTTGGTCGGATAGGGCTGATTCAGGACGTGACATCTATAAAGGATACTCTCCGGTGCATATATGAACGTCTCATCCGACAGATATGGTCTTCCGAACTGTCGGCGAGGAACAGAGTACCTACGATGAACATGCTCGCCGTCCCGGTAGTACTCTATTCATTTGGTGTGGTTCCATGGACGAAGGACGAGCTCAGATCCCTCGATATCGGGTCCCGAATGGATATGCACATAAACAAAAGCATGCACATTAAGTCTTCTGTTCCGCGACTTTGCATCTCACGCCGTCAAGGTGGTCGGGGAATCCTTAATCTTGAATGTCTTCACAACAGGATTATTCTGGATACAGCACATACAATCGCCAATGAACAAGACCCTCTTCTTAAAATGGTCAGGAAACACGAAGAAGTGGGCAAAGGGGTTTTTCTGTACAAAGCAGAGGAGGAGGCTGCTGAAACTCTCGGCCTTGACTTCAATATCGTGGATGAGAAAAATGCATCAAATCTTATTCATCTCGAGTACTCACTCCTGAAGGCCTGGATTAAGAAAGCAAAGGAGAAAAACTTACGCAAACAGCTCCTCGAGCAGAGGATGCACGGCATCTTCTACAGAAATGTGGAGGATCAGTCGATGTGGTATGAGCTAACGTTTGCTTTCCTTAAATGACCCGGATTGAATTCGGGCACTGAAGGTTTCATTTTGGCATGTCAAATCGGTTCATTTCCACTCCAGCATACCGTGGCCACATTTTGAGCCAAGACATTTCCGATAATAGCTGCAGAGCGTGTCCTGCACACCCCGAACATCTAGGATACATACTATCTATTTGTCCAACTTCGACCCGTATAAGGATCTTCTCCACGTAATGTTGTTTGAACTCGAAAATTCCCTCCATAATTTTTTTGCCAAACGTGAAAAAACATGGTATTTAATAGCATCGAATATAACATCGACATATTGTTAAACGATGAACTTTTTTATGCACGAATCGAATTCCGTAAGCTTCGACAGAATATAATACGCTTGGTGTTTGAATTGCAAGTTATTCCATCAAAAAAAAAAGTTAAGGCGAGT
Source organism: Andricus coriarius (assembly GCA_932066315.1). Lineage (NCBI taxonomy): Eukaryota > Metazoa > Arthropoda > Insecta > Hymenoptera > Cynipidae > Andricus > Andricus coriarius. Next base: position 5,628 of record CAKNWT010313627.1, on the reverse strand, counting down.
TTAGTTTTAAAAATGCATTAAATTTCGCTCGTCAAAATTCGCAGCTTATATTTTTTTTTCATAAAGTTGAAATCTGACAAAAAAATTTTCTACACAAAAATTGTGCTCTTCGTGAAGTTCTATATGCTCATATTTTTTCCAGTCAGTTATTGCATCCAAATCCTCAAATGAGTATTCTAGCATGACGTCATAGCTATGATAGCATAGTTGGACATGTCAGGAAGGTTATCATAGTTGGTACATATTTACAATAAAATAAGACAAAGCGAAACTGCAGGTTGGATTATCGGATCGATTTGATCAGAATCAGGCACATTAACTTAAACTTTTGGGTAGTTGATTGTATTTCGTGAAATTGAAAGGTCTTTAACCGAGATAAAGATAAAGCATAATTGCGCAAATGCATTTAACACTTGCAAAATATTACTATTTATACATTTATAACTTACTTTTACGTTTAGAATATTTTTTCCAAAAAGTTGTATGCATTCCCATGGAATGATGTACTAACTATACTAACCTGCATGATATTTGCACTTATCCTATGATAATTGTGACGTCTAGCTCAAATACTCAATAATATAATGTCTGAACTGCAGTTGGAAATATCTTTAAAATGAGATTAGGAACATGAAAAAATATCTACTACGAATTGTCATGGAAAACATGGAAGCATAACCAGAACGAAAATCGGACGGCCCATTGGCGACTACATTTTTTACTCTGTTGTTTTTCGCACGTTAACAAACGATTTAAATTCTACTGCCGCTCGACGAACCGATTTCCGTCTTGGACATGCTTCCAAATTTTTTATTATAAGTCGTGAAGAATTAAATATTTCATTATTTTCTTGGTCTCATTTTGAAGAGAAGCTTTAATTGATCAAGGTTTGAATTTTTTCAATTCGATTCCCTGAGGCATGGAGGAGTGGGACTTGATATATCGCTGAAAAAACCACAGAAAAAGAGAGGCATGTATCTTAATTCAATTTTCAAAATTATATGTGGATATATTTTAATTATTCAACAATGTTTTATCGTACGCTGTTGTTTTTCTGAATTATTTTAACGTTCTAATATGATAATGTTTTAATGATTTATCGATGTCCCTTGATTCACAGATTTACAAAAATGGCCGTGAAATAAGGATTTGAATTCAATTTTCAAAATTACATGTACAATGTACATATGTTTTAATTATTTAGCAATGTATTTTGAGACTCTATTCTTTTTCTATAAAAATGTATTTAAACATTCCAGTGCAAATACATTTTCAAGGATTTTTAGATTGAGAACTGAGAATCGGATCAGAATATAATTTTTTTAATTATAGGTATTAATTTGTTAATGATTTAGCTATGTGTATTGATGCTTACATTTTAAAAAATGGCCGTGAAAGTACCCGCAAATATCATTGTACAAAAATTATGTTTTTTTTTCAAAATATGAAATTACATAACGTGCACTTGAAATCTTTAAATGATATCTCGCCATTCACTATTATCAATAGTAGTATTAAATTCTACGTTACATTGATTCACTGATTACATTCTTTGAACATATAATTTCAGCAAGAATTTCAACTGGTCAAGAAATTTGAAGGAATAACTAGTTATACGATAATTGAGTAAATGAGAAAAATGAATACAAAAGTTAGGGTGCGCACATAATGGTCTAGTATGTGAATAAAACAGAACAGAAATTTTAAGGTTGTTTTCTAAAGAGATACAAATTTTTTTTTAGCCTTTATAACTTTTGACTTAATTGAGATATCAAAGTATGCTTTCCTGACTCTGGTGATGTTATTTCTCTTCTTTAGAAACCGAAAAAAAATAATACAAATTTAAAAAAGGCGCTGATTTTTCTGCGAATATTAAAAGTAGATTTTCTGGAAAATCCCACCTTTTTTGCTTAAATTTTATTGCTGAATTGATACTCGAATGACGAAGAATCTCATAAATTTTATCGAGGCAAAACTATTCTTCTGATGACGAGAATTTTTTTTTTCAAAAACAATCTTTCGAAATGATGTTTGAAAACATCATTTTTCTTACAAACAAGGACAGGTCTGACAAATATCCTAAATCGTTAAAAAAAAAATTTTATATAAGCACTATTTTTTTAATGGGATAAAATAAATTAAAAAAATTGGTTTTCCATAAAATCAACTTTACATCCTAATTTTTCTTGCAAACGATGGAAGATATAAAAAGGTAAGAGGTATTTGTTGTAGATAATTTAAAAATTATACCAATTTTTTTAGCATTTCATCGAATCGTTCATTGCTTGAAAGAAAAATGTGAAAATCTAGTTTTTCGAAAAAAAATTATCCTTGCGATACCAATTCAGCAAAAAAATGGAGCAAAAAACAAAATGTTTTTTTTTTTGTTAGAAAATATGAGTCGTCTCATTTCCTTTAAAAAACAACAGAGCGTAAACAGGAGTATTGCCGACACCCTTATAGTAAACGTCATTCAGCAATAAAAATGCTTTTATTAAAATGATGAGAATTTAAAATAGATAATAGTACGTGCGAAGGTTAGTGATTTAAATTATACTTTTTGCTTCTACTTGCATAAGGACATTTTGACACTGTAAAAATTAGTGATGTCGTTAATTTGAAAGTCCTGTGAAACTTACAAGAAAAGGTATTTATTATCTTGTAGTACTTACAGAAGTTAGTTCATTATGCTTAGAAATATAATTAAATAAATATTAATCTGGAACTCAAGTAGACGAAATATATTTATAATATTCTTATCGAACCTTCAAACCAGTTAACGACACACGCATCTTCCAGTGAAAGATACCTATCAGAAGGAAGTTTTCAGGGAATTATACGCACTATTATTATTTATATCCAATGTTCTCATGATTGCTATTTGATTCTTACATTCCTAGGAAATTGATTTCTACCAAGATTTATAATGTTCAGTATCTATTTAATTAGTTTTGATTGTTGTACCTAGAAAATCAATCACCGACACCTCAGAATAACTTTGGCAGACTCATAATTATATAAAGTGATGTTCTTTGCTGTCTAATCTAACTAAATTACATATTATTTTACGAATAACTTTCTAAATTCTTTTCAATTCAAAAGGAATACAGTTGTTATTCACTAAATGCGGGTGTCGTTCACTGGAAATATAGTGCCGTTCACTGAATTTGAATACATTATTTAAAAAATAAATCTAACAAGAGTTTAGCAAAGAATATTGATGGGTACTTTCTAAAAATGAGGGCACTGTCCGTTTAGTGTACACGCGTGTGGCAGATCGCTCGTCATATTGACTTAAATTATCACTTAAAACATCGTTTTAGACTCGTTATCTGGTTATAAGTTTCTTTCGGTTAGTGCGGCCGTCAAAACACTGACATTTTCAACAGGATTTCATATATCTCAGTGGCAAGAAAGACGATTTTTTTTTACTTTTCTGGTTGGTTTTGGATTGGGAAGTGTTTAATGGATAGATTCGATCCAGTGGAATCATCGATCGGTTTACTACATGGCAAAGTCGACCGGCTGTCGAAAGAAAAGAGGGCACTGAAGGAAGAAAATAAATATATAAAATTAAGTCTGGTAGTGTGACGGTCTAGTAAAGTTATACTCATTTAACTTGTATATGAGATACTTTTGTTTATTTAACCGAAAGATACAGAGACAGACCTATCCGTAGACAGGGCGCAAGGACTACTGAGGCCCCGAGGGCCTTGTATAGGCGTCGTGGGCGGACTATCCTTAGCTAGAATCTAGGAGAGGGGAGAGTGGTAAAGTACAAGTATTACACCCCCCTCGTTAGACTCGTTTTGCTCCTGAAAAACGCAATTTAACGACCTTAGGTGCTACTAACGGCTCATTACATTCAATTTCATGTGCAGGAGGAGCCTGCGGAACGTAGGTAACAATACTTGGCGTAGGGGCTGCGTTATTGTTAATATTATTCGTTGTACAAAATAGGTTGAGACAAACTTTCGGTAGACATTTTTGCACTAGATCGCAGAATCCGCATTTGTACATGGAGAATAAGGTTATTAATACTAACGCAACGTAACCTAAATACGTAAGAGTTTCTGTGGTGGTTTCGGTCCATGTACGTGTTCGCCGTTCATTTCTGACTCTATTTAAAGCGTCATCGATATCATTTAGTGATCTACCCGCTTGCAGTAATTGCTCATTATCGATCTGTTTTTGTATTGGTAGTATTTTATCGTTAAGTAAATCTAGATCGTTGCTGGTATATGGAATGGAAATATTTTTTGTGTAATATACATGTTTGCTCAGTTCCTTACTTTGTTTTAACTTAACTATGGCACCTTCGGTGGTTAAAATACAATTGCTTTCTGAAGATAGAAGTGATGCCTCGGTAATTTTAATATCTTTAATCATTCCTTCGCAGTTAGTTGTCAAGTCAATAGATTTTTCAGGAACTATAATATATCCTTGGCTTTCTGCTAAACTAATAAAAACTAAATAATCGATTTTGAGAACGGATATTTCACATGTTGATAATTCTAGTATTTTAATGCTACTACGGATAATTTGGTTTTCACAAGTATGTGTATCAGCTAACAAGTAAGTTGGATGAGAACGTTGACAGACTTTGATTTTTTCGAGTAACTTGCACTTGAATATTTCTTTCTCGTTCGTGGGGACGTACATTGTTTTCGGATTGTTCAAAAATATGAACTGTTCCTTCGGAACGTGTATAAGAAATTGATTGCCATGTTGCTTCGGTATCGGGATTAAATGTTGGATTTTATATTCGTCAATTTCAAATAGTGGTATGTTAACTGAGTACAATAATTTCCTATTATTCAAACCAATGCTAATTTCAGATATATCAATAATATGTTGATAATTCACTTCTTTGAGTGGCAAAGCATACTTTACGTTAAATTTATCCTCAAAATTTTTAAGGGATTCGATGAGCAATGTTGGAGTTAAAATTTGCGGATGTACTATACCATGTTTACCGTCGTTAATTGAATTTATTAACAGTGTGATGTCTTCATTTAACTCATCCATAAGCAAAGTCATGACAATTATTTGATTTGAAATAAACAAATTTTTT
>CAKNWT010313620.1:664-11985 GCA_932066315.1 Andricus coriarius | reverse complement strand
AAAGTAACGAGATTCTGCCGGTCAATCGCATTGACCTCGTCGTGATTGGCTCCCCCAACTCTAGGATAGTCGGCATTGTTGTCCGACCCACTGTCAGGAGCCCTGCGCGTTCGATTGTTTTGAACCGCACTTACTACAACTATGATTGGTGTTGTCATTGTTGTTCCCACGAGCAGCTAGGGAAAAGGTTACGTCCGTCCTTGTAGAGCCCCGCATGCAAGGATAAGGCTGCATACTCTAAAAGGTCGCCCGGTATCCCAGAGTCACCGTTTGAGACACCTCACCCAGGTGCCATTCAGCTTTCGGCACGGTTGTCACGCCTCCGCTTAGGGTTTATTCCTTCAGGACCATCCCTGGACAATTGTCCGCGACTGCTTATTAATTATTGTAACCATATTCAGCAGAAACGATTGGTACAGGGACCCTGTACGCGTCCTCGGCTTGCGGATAGAGTGTCCCTGTACAGGAACAACCCCTAAGCGGAGGCCTAACAACAGTGCCGAAAGCTGAATGGCACCTGGGTGAGGTGTCTTAAACGGAGTCTTTAGGATACCGGGCGATCTCTCAGAGTATGCTGCCTTATCCTTACATGCGGGGCTCTACAAGGACGGACGAACCCTTTCCCTAGCTGCTCCTGGGGAAAAACATGACACCGCCAAAACCAACAAAAAGTTTTAGAGCCGATTTCACAAACTCTGATTAAATACATGATGATCTAATCATGATTATTCTTTAATCGAGGCTTTAATTTAACCATGATTAAAGCCTCGATTAAAAAAAAAAAAAAAAAAAAGATTAACTCATCTTATACCCTTTTCGTGGTAACTTTGATATTCTCTTGTAACGGCGATTCTGATTGACCGCTGCAAGAAGAAATTTTAAGTTGGTTTCGCGCGCACTGTACAAGCGGACGACATTAACCAAGTCATGTGACATCCAGTATAAGAAAAGTGAGGTTATTGGAACACAATTTGCCTCATCAAAGATATTTTGGCTTCACATATTTTTTTATCTACATATTGATAAGAAAAAAGCGTAGGTATGATAAAAATTATTATAAAAATGATGCACATTCGCTCTGAACCTGCTGCAAATCCTCAAGTGCAAACTTCGATTTTTGGATCTGTTCTCCCAACCAGCGTAAATCGCCGATTAACTACGCTAACTGGCCAAAATCGGGCGGTTAAGTTAAACAGTGATTAACTCTCTTTAATCGTACTTTAGAAGATGGTGGAACGCAAGGTACTGATTAAATTGGAATAATCGAGGATTAACATCTTAATCAGAGTTGGTGAAACCGGCCCTTAGATGCAGTTCAAAACGATCGAATGTGGACATCACCCGGCAATGGATCGGCAAGCAGAGCCGATCGGCGTAGAGATCGGGGTGCTGAAAATAATTTAGATGGAAACACGAAGACGAACCTGCGAAACGCCCATATTGAGTGGACGAATCATCTCAAGGATGCCTTGCTAGACTGCTATGGTACCAGCATTGTGCCTGCTTACGGAGGCTTTATGGCGCGTATGAACGCTCTGTGGTGCCAGAAACACCCAGAGCTTCAGCACGTTTCGCATCAGTCATTGCGAAATCAACGTGCCTTCCTCTCGAAAAATGGATATGTACGCGGAGTGCTTCCCCAACCGCTGCAGATGAAGATAAGGAAGCGACTTTAAAACCAACTGCGGAAAGCAGGCAGCTTCTGAGAGGTGATCGCGGTTTCATGTCAAGAAGGAACATTAACATACAGGTTCCTCCAGAGCCCTAAGATCTGGCTGAAATGGATGCCTCCCTTCGTGAGGATATCTCGCAGAACTCCGAACTCTGGGCCATCAATCGTTTAGTTTATGGCGCCGCAAGAGCTTTAACTGATTCAAATTGACGACTAAAGCCGACGATCGATCCAAAGACCAAAAGACGCTTGCATCAACTGAACAAGAAAATTGGATTGGCTAGACAGACTGCGTCCTGTGCTCAGTATGTGATTGACTACATAACATCTGTCAGAACGTTCACGAAAGGGGTTCGAAAGTTCGCCCAAGAACTGAGGATCTACAATCACACACTGAATAATTTAAAGCTGTTGACAATCAAACAGCACATTGTTGAACAAATACGAGTTTTATCTGACGCAAGAAGGAGAATACAGAAGAGGTGGATCAGGGAGAATCAACAGTTTATTGCTGACCCCTCTCGACTCTTCAGTGATCGCCCTACTTCTGTCAAAAATCCACCCAAGCCCAACGAGGTGGAACTTTTTGGAGAGAGGTATACAAGGTCCCAAAAACACTGAATTTGAAAGAAGATACTAATAATATCATCTACTTCAAGAAGTTTGGCGACAACCTCATTACATGTGAGGAGGAACGTTCATCAGTCACTGCCGAAGAGGTGAAAAAAGCACTTAGAGGCACGAAGAACTATTCCGCTGCAGGTCCAGATGGTATCAAGGACTTCTGGTGGAAGAAGTTTACTTCTACACACCAACATCTGACCCGCATGTTCGCCTCACATTTAAAGTCGGAAATGCCCATTCCGCAGTGGCTGGTATTAGGACGCACGTATAAACAACGTGTCTCGAAAGAAGGAGTAGCAGGCTGTCGAGGGAACATGCTAATTGACCGGTGCGTCTGCAAAGACGCAGCAGCCTATTAGCGCGCCCGGTCAAGGGCCTGGATTGACTACCAGAAACCTTTCGATTCAACCTCTCATGGGCTTATTATCTGTCTTTTGGAAAGATCGATACCCCTTTAGAAAACTAGATTTACTATCTGATCTGGAAGTTATCGTGTGACAATGAACAATGTCACCTTCCAGAGGGGCGTCTTTCGGGGCAATACCATGAGCCTTCTGCTCTTTTGCATCATAATACGGCCTCTATCTCTCGCACTAAGAAATTCTCCTGGATACCTCTGCGGCGACACTGATCATCGTAAGCATAAGTTCACTCATGTATTTTATATGGATGACCTGAAGATCTATGCCTCTGGTAAAAGCAAACTTCAACTTGCTCTGAATATCGTCAAGAAGTACACAGGTAAGATTGGTATTGACTTTGGATTGGAAAAGCGTGCTAAGATGTATCTGAAGAAAGGAAAGATTATTGGCATTCCTTATGACCCTGAGCTTGTGGATATAAGTGTTATTCGACATCTTGACACTGAAGAGACCTATAAATATCTGGGCGTGCCTCAAAACCGCATTCAGGACGTAACATCAGTGAAGGAGCCTCTCCGAAGCCGATACAAGCAAAGGTGCGTTCATTTACAAAGCCGCGGAGCAGGCGGCCGAGGCCCTTGGCCTGAATTTTAACATCAGAGGTGAGGAAAGTGCATTACTCAATCTAGATGCTTCACTTCTAAAAGCCGAAGTTAAGAAAGCAGAGGTTGAAAAATTGCCAGGACGGGGTCATTTCCACCTTAGTATACCGTGACCGCATATTATGTCAAGAATTTCCCAGCTATAGGTGCAGAGCGTATCATGCACACGCTGAGTACCTAGAACACATACTATCCGGGTGACCCACTCAAGCGGGAACGACGTATCTCTTTAGACATAAGGCGGCCCTAGGAGTGCTTTATTCTCATCTTTGTCGTTCTTACAATGTCGCTCTTACAAGGAGAAGGGTCAAGCTTCCGTAAACCCTTTTTTTTGGAAGGGATATCTTTCACGCTTAAATTGGGCAATGCTGAGAATGGAAGTTTTTTCAATACGAGTTTTCCAGTATTGAAACTTATTAAGATCGGAATTATTCCGACGCTTTTAATTCAGACATTAATTAATTGCATTAACCATTCAACTTTTAAGATGAAACCGTTGAATCGAGAAGCTTCTTTTAAGCTACAGTTCATCTTGAAATCTCTATTCAGAACCGAGATAATTATTTTTTTCATTTTTAGCTCCACTAGGGAAAATAATCATTAAATTGAAGTAAAGTTAATTGCCATTTGTTAAGTACATGTTACTGAATACTCATGAATTGTTTCAAATTTCTAGTACGAATTTTCGAACGTGTGGAGGACTTCAAATTCGACGTAGTGAAAGTTGAGGGTCATTTCTCCGGTTTTTGCACACCTTTTGTGTCACAGGAATGACAAAAAAACTTTCACGAAAATCAAGTTGACATCCTTTCACACGTATAATGTTAAAGATGATTTCTGTCTTTGACTCAACATTCTGCGATTTTTTCTCGCCGAGTAATAAAGATTCAAAGCCAGGTGTCAGGACTTTTGAATCCGACATTAGATAAGAACGGCATTGCATGCTGTGAATAGAATAGTACTTTGTCGAGGTTATCTAAAATAATTAAGTGTATGTGTGTACTAGTAAAATTAGAGTGATGAGTGGAATCATGTGGAACTACAGAAAGTCCCGCGGAGTAAATGACAAATTTCAAATATTTAGTTAAGTTAGTATTCGAATTAAATTTTTTTCCCTAATCTCCAGTAAGTACTATACTATTATAATTCGGAGTAAGTGTAAATATTTCTGATACAAGTTCTTTACTATAGTTAGCGTTAGAAGGTTTGTAGACAATCCCAATTAACGAACTTGATATTTTTATCATAAAAGTTTAAATTTTCAATAAAAAGAAAGTCAGCAACAGGATGATCAGCCTGTGGACTCACTTCCACTACTGAATCTCTAAGACTGTGATGTATATAGACAGACCCCCCTTCTATCCTCTCGGTCCCTGCGAAAGAGCGTGTAACCCTCCAAAAACATTGCACTTGAAGGGATGTCAAGCTTAAGCCAAGTTTCAGGCATTGCAATGGTATGGTATAAACACCTACTAAAATAGTGTTTAAACTCAAGGAAATGTGCCGAGAGAGACTGAGCATTAATATGGCAAAAGCTTAACATGTCCATGAGATAAATGAACAGTTTAAATCCCAATATATCTTATTATTTTCCACAAGTCGAAGCTCGTAGTAAAGTATAGAGTTACAGTGAAAGTTAATAACTAAAACAAACCAGACTACTCGAAATGGAACATATATAAATCGAAGATCCTTAGTATATGTACCTGGTGTATAAGCTTAAATCCGCTGTTTGCTCAGAGATGGCGGTAGTGAATATATTTAGCTACAATAGAAACGTCATGCTTTTTTTTGTGTGAGTTCGACACCTGGCTACATAAATCAGTGCACATATTCAGTTTTTTTATACAAAAACATCAATTTTTCCTTGAGTAATCATGTCTAGTTTTGTGCCAGAAAAGGAGCATTTGCGGGAAGCTCTACTTCCCGCAAATGCGTCGGTTCAAAGACGGTCATTTTGACTTGAGTGACAAAAAGCGTGAAAATCGGCCCAAAAAAGTTGAGGACCATGAATTACAGGCTCTTTGAGATGAGGACGATATACAAACACAAAAAATGCTTGCCGAACAGTTTGGTGTTACTCAACCGGCCATTTCCATGCGTTTACATGCCATGGGAATCATCCAAAAAATGGGAAAATGGGTACCCCATGAATTGAACGATAGGCAGATGGAGCGACGCCAAAACACATGTGAAATCTTGCTTGCTAGACACAAAAGAAAGTCGTTTCTGCATCGTGCGGTGACTGGAGACGAAAAGTGGATTTATTTTGAGAATCCGAAACGAAGAAAATCAACTTCTTTCTCAAGACCTAATCGCTTTGGACGCAAGACGATGCTGTGCGTTTGGTGGGATCAGCAGGATGTCGTCTACTATGAGCTATTAAAACCTGGTGAAACTATCGATGCTCACCGCTACCACCAACAACTAATCAAATTGCGCCGTGCTTTGCGTGAAAAAAGGCCGGATTATGAAGAAAGACATGAGAAGCTGATTTTTCTTCACGACAACGCCCCATCGCACACGTCAAAAATGGTCCAAAACTACTTGAAAACACTCAACTGGGAGGTGCTACCTCATCCCGCTTATTCACCGGACCTGTCCCCTTCTGATTACCACATGTTTTCGTCGATGGGTCAATTATTTTTAAATTATTATTTTTTTTTTAAATATTTTGCTCTAACAAACTGCCAAATCGCTTGTATGTCAATAGGTCTTAACCTAAAGTGTCTAAGACTGAAAAAAAAAAGATTTTCGAACAAAGTGGGCGCTACATACCTAGTTATCATTATCAGTACCTCACAATACTATCTAAAATTTGGGTATTTCGATTTGCATTCATTCTCAGATTTAACCATTTTTCAGATGCACTAATTCGTATTCTTTTCTTTTAACATTATTTTTTTTCTTACAGTTAGGTAACAACACGATTCCACCAAAAAAAAACTTGTTTAAAAATTATTCTCATTTATATTTTGCAGGCTTTAGAAGCAGAAATGGTACCTTATCTTTTAGATATACTTGAAGGAAAACTGGAAATCATAGAGAACCTAGCTACAACAAAAGCACAGATAGTGAAAGCCTTAAAAGCTATGACAACCAGCTTTTTGTTAGGTGAAAGAGTTAGCGCAATTTTAGAAAAATCGGCCGTATGGGCAGAATATAAAGACCAGAGACATGACCTATTTATATCCAACACATCAACATCGTGTTACCTTACAGGTAAGAAGACCCAAATATGCATTTTGTTTGACCAATTTCACACATTGATTATTTTTTGTCAAGTGTACACACCCAAAAATGGCCGAATGATCCTGGCTTTCATAATCACATATGGAAGAAATTCTCTTCTCAAAATGGCCAGGAAATACGAGATGATTGGCAAAGGACCGTTCCTTTACAAAGCCGCAGAGCAGGCGGCCGAGACCCTTGGCCTGAATCTTAAAATCAGAAGTGAGGAAAGTGTATTACTCCATCTAGATGCCTCACTTATAATAGCGCAAGCAAAGAAAGCAGAGATTGAAAACTTCCGCCAACAGCTCCTCCACAAGAAAATGCAGGGAAACTTTTGCGGAAATGTAGAAGATCAGCTCTTGTCGAAGCAGCTAACTTGTGCTTTCCTCGGATCATCCGGATCTAATTCAGGCACAGAGGGTTTCATTTTCGCATGCCAGGATGGTGTAATTTCTACCTTAGTATACCATAGCCGCATTTTACGACAAGCAGTTCCTAGGTGTCCCACTCATAAAAATGACACTGGCTTCCAGTAGAATCGCGATGAATCACACCTATTGCCACGCTTTACGACCATGAGAGAGATGGGTTGCCACAGTCCACTACAAAATCACAAAGACAGGCCGGCTTAACACTCGTGTGTCTTGAGAACATGGAGCGACCTAGGGATAACAGCTCGTTGCATCATTCTCGCAAGTGCCTCGGCATGTTTTTGGCACGCGGGTATAGCCCTACGGTTACGAACCAGTGATAGTTTTGCACCTTCGAGAGCACCGATCACAAGGGCAATAATTTTTACCGAATATTCTGGGTACGTTCGTGGCAACTCTCATATAAGGCTTGGATACTTCTCTTTATTTTCCTTCTCCTTGAGTGTCATGTTTTTGTCGTACGGAGTCGTGAATTCGATCACGAATCTTTGAGAGAAGTCTCTTAAGTCTCTTCGAGACTTCGAGAAACAAAGTTCTATATTCGTGATCGAATTCTCGGCTCTAGCTGACTGCAGCATCACAGTCAAGGAGAAGGAGGACAGGATTATTCCCAGGATATTCGGTTGAAATAATTTTATTTGTGGTCAGTAGATGGATGCAGAGAGCTGTCACCCATGGGTCGTCCGTGTCCTCAAAAAGCACGAGAGTGTCCCCGGCTTGTCGTTGTAATTCCATCGTACCCTGTGGTCAGTTATAGTCCTATTGGACAATACTTCTCACTCAAAAAATTAATTCATTTGGACAATTATTTATCAAAGTCGAGGGGATATCATTTTTGGGCTTTTGATGCACAGCTTTATTTTCAAGCATTTGTAACTTTTCCCTCCTTTTTTCAAACCACGATATCACATGCATCGTTCGATTACTCAAAGACGAATTAAAATGCCACTCAGAAAATTAGGGGTCTTATAGGAGAAAACCTCAACTATCTTTCAATACTATTGAAATAAAAGTGTCGTAATTTGAAAAAAGGAGGGCGCTACTGTAGCGTTTTTCGTGTAATTTTTGCACTCTGAAAAAGGATTTGGTACTTTTGTTAAATGCGTACACTAGAATGATCAATCATTTATTCAGGACTCTGTCGAGTCGCATTTTTCTACGGAATTTAGTCGACATTTCTCATAAGGTTCACACAATACGATTTTAGAAATTTGAATCAATTCAAAATAATTCATTGCTTATTCTTATTACTTCAAAGGTATTCAAAAATGTTTAAATGAGTTTAAAAGTGTTCAAATGAATTTTGCAGAATTCAAGATAATTCTGCAGATTTTAAGCTAATTCTACAGATTCAAAGAGAATTTCACCTAATTTAAGACACTTCTACAAAATTCAGGAGACTTCTACAGAATTCAAGACAATTCTATAGAATGCAAGCGTCTTCTAAAAAATTCAAGATAATTCTACAGATTTAAAAAGAATTCTACAGATTTAAAGAGAATTTTACAGAATTCAAGATTCTTCTAGAGGATCTAAGAGATTTTTACTGAATTCAGGAGACTTCTGCTGAACTCAAGAGAATTCTACTGATTTCAAGAGAATTCTGCTGAATTCTAGAGAATTGATAGTGTTTTATGGTTATCAATAGGGAGTGGAAGAAATTGACATCCTCTCTGTGGATCAAAATGGTAGAAGTTGAGGGAAACTGTTGTTAATTAAAACAAAGCACGCCTGACCGTGACCTTGCGCGGCGAGGGGGAGAACTTCACGGGTGAGCTTTCTACGGGGATAAGCAAAAGTTCCCTGTCCGGGCTTTCTAAACTCTTTTCCAGCGTGCGAAACAGATCCGTTGCCGAGGGGAGATTTTCAGTCGGGGGCTCAGCGAGTGCCGGGATCGAGCTTCCTACGGGGATGAGCAAAAACTCCCTATCCGAACTTTCTAAACTCGTTTCCAACCTGCGAAAAAGTTCCGTCGCCGAGGGGATATTTTCGGTCGGGGGCTCAACGAGTGCCGGATAGTTAATGCCCTCAGGCAGAGACGGCGTGGAGCGAGAGGAGAGAAACTCGGTGGAAATTCCGGAATTCGCTCTTTCGGAATTCCGACCGAATAAAAGGCTGGACTTTCCGGGTCGTATTCCAGACCGAGAGAATCTAATCAACAATCGGGATACTGCGGGTCGTATTCCAAACTGGCGGAAACCGGGCACGGATACGGTAGTCTGGGCGGAGAAACAGGACCGGGATTCGACGACTTCATGGTCACGGAAAGCGGAGATCAAGGCACAGTGGGAAGAGCGGAATTCACTATTTCCTGAGATGTGAGGAGCTTTTGCTTCTTGCTTTTCCTCCGTCTGCGATTTAAACGTTTCCAGGGTTTTCCGGGACGCTTGTAGGGTTTCTGGCAGACCACCTCGTGAGGTACATAAGACGTTTCGAAGGATGGACCTCCCGGTGGAAAATAAGGGCCAGAGGCGTTAAAAAATCGGGCCGAAAATACTGTGATTGCCACGGGGGATTCCGATCACCGGAGCGTATCGATTGATTAAAAGGATGCATGAAGGGTTAAAATCAATTCGACATCTTTATGGAGAAAAATTCAAAAACAAAAGTAGTCCGCACAACCTCAGGATTATAACTCCCGAATCGACCCCTTTCTCAGGTCGTTCAGTCGACAGTTCGGCGACTGTCAACTGCCGATCCCAAGCGAACGATCAAGGAAGAAATCGCGATCGGTTCACGCACTACCGAGAAACGAGATTCGACTCGTCCGCGAGATTTTCTGACCAAGTCAAAAATAAAATGACAAAAACTCGACGGACACTTCATCACTAACCCTACTATGCTGATGGTAAAGCTCTGACACCATCGAAGCTGGAATGTTCTGGATCCTGGATGACTCCAAAAAAATTTGACTAGACGCTAAAATTCAAACAGCGATTTTATGATTTTCAAGTAGGAAGAAAAAGAAAACTGATGGGAATAAAAATAAGCCGGAATTTAAGAATTGTAAAATTAATTTAATTATAATATTTGGTGTACAAAACTCTAATTGAATTAGCCGGCGTGAATTTTTCTTTATGATCCGATCCGCTTCTCGCTCGAGAAGCTACTAACTAAAGCCTCTGACGATTTTGAGCGATTCGCAACCGTCGAGCGACTTCTCGTGCTTTCCAGTGGTGGGAAGGACGATCGAGGTCTGTCATTGGTCGACCGCTCCTCCCAACCGTTGGAATTCGTCGAAAATTTGCTCTTCTCCTGTTCGCAAGAATTTTATCATTTTGAGACAGTTGAAACCTACGCTGAATATAAACATTTGAAACCCCTATTTATAAAAACAATGCAAAAACAAAAAATTACAGTAAAATATCTAAGGGTGGGAACTCTGAACGCGCGTAGTCTAAATACTGGCGGTTTTAGCGAACTCATTGAGGTAGCAAAGACATACGACACTGACTTGATAGCACTTCAAGAAACCTGCTGGCCGGGCGATTATGCGTCAATTTCTAAGGATAACTATACTTTTTACCATGGGGGAGCTAAGGGGCGCACACTGGGGACCGGATTCCTGATTAATAAGCGAATTTCGCAAGCGGTTATCGACATGCAATTCATTAGCGACCGATTATCATACATTGTACTAAGGGGTAATTTCAGCAAACAGGTGTTAATCAACGTGCACTGCCCTACCGAGGACAAAGACGAAGACACAAAAGATCTTTTTTACGAAACAATTGAACAGGTTTTTGACAAGTTCTCAACGTTTGACGCAAAAATAGTATTGGGAGATTTCAACGCGAAAATTGGAAAAGAACCGATGTATAGGCCTACAATAGGGTCAGAAGGTTTGCATGACGTCAGTAATGATAATGGAACTAGAGTAATAAACTTTGCAGCTTCAAAGAACCTCGTTGTCAAAAGCACATATTTCAAGCATAAAAATATACAGAAGGCGACCTGGACATCACCAGATGGTATCACTCACAATCAGATTGACCACGTTCTAATTGACAGTAGACGTCATACAAACATTCTCGATATAAGATCGTACAGGGGAGCGGATTTAAATTCAGACCACATTCTCGTGATAGTAAAACTAAGATCTAGACTAGCGTTAAATAAGAAAACAAGCCGCACAGAGCCAACAGTTCGTTTCAACATAGATAAGCTTAAAACACCAACAGAAACATTAAATTATCAAGTTCAGATTTCTAATAGTTTCGACGCTCTCCAAGAACAGAGAGACGATAACGGTAATTACGAGGAGGACCCGGAAATCCTGTGGAGCAATATGAAAAAGGCGATAAAGACAGCCGCGAATCTAACTATAGGTTTAAAG
>CAKNWT010313608.1:792-11120 GCA_932066315.1 Andricus coriarius | reverse complement strand
GCTGAATCTCCTCTGCACTGTACAGTGTACACACTGTACATAAGACATTACGAATTTTCAAGGCATCATTCAGCCTTTAAATTTCAAATTGATTAAACATCTACTCTGATTAAACCAATTTTTATTATAAATATTGAAAAAGTTTATTATTATTATATAAAAAACCAATTGTAATTTTTTTAACAATGTTTATTTCCTTAAACAATGTTTTCCTTCCACAATAATATAAAGATAATATTTTATTTTCAAAATTTTTTAAAGTCTTTAAACAATCATTATTTGTTTGAACAATTTCTTCCCTCTGTAAATCGTGTAAAGTTTTCATCTTTCGGGTGATTTTGTTGACAATTATTATTTGTTTAAACAATTTCTTTAACAAAATCGTGAAATATTTTCTACAACCAACGGCACAATCAGCGAATGTTGAGCGTAATATAGATTTTAAGGATATTTGTTAATTATTTATACAATTTTCATTTCAAACAAATAAGATGAAAACTTTACACGATTTGCAGAGGGAAGAAATTGTTCAAACAAATAATGATTGTTTAAAGTCTTTAAACAATTTTCAAAGTGAAATATTATCTTTATATTATTGTGGAGGGAAAACATTGTTTAAGGAAACAAATATTGTTAAAAAAATTACAATTGGTTTTTTATATAATAATAATAAACTTTTTCAATATTTATAATAAAAATTGGTTTAATCAGAGTAGACGTTTAATCAATTTGAAATTTAAAGGCTGAATGATGCTTTGAAAATTCGTAATGTCTTATGTACAGTGTGTACACTGTACAGTGCAGAGGAGATTCAGCCTACGCCTATGGCTACCGGGAGCTCGGCCCTTTTTTTGGAAGGGGTCTCTTTCACGCTTAAATTTGACATTGCTGTGAAAGGACGTTTTTTTCAATACGAGTTTTCCAGCATTGAAACTCATTAAGATCGAAATTATTCGGATGCTTTTAATTCATACATTAATAATTTTTATTGGCCGGTCAACTTTTGAGATGAAACCGCTGAATCGAGAAGAATCTTTTAAGCTAGAGTTCAGCTTCAAATCTCTATCCAGAGCCGAGATAATTATTTTTTACATTTTTAGCTCTACTAATTAAAATAATCATTAAATTGAAGTAAAACAAATTGCTGTGTGTTAAGTACATGTTACTGAATACTCATGAATTTTTTCAAATTTCTTGTACCAATTTTTGAACCTGCGGAGGCCTTCAAAGTCGACGTAATGAAAGTTGAGGGTCATTTCTCCTGTTTTTTCACACATTTTGTGTCGCAGGAGAGTCAACAAATTTTCTAGGAAAATCTAACTGACATCGCTTTACGCGTATAATGTTAAAGAATATTTCTGTCTTTGACTCAACATTCTGCGATTTTTGCTCGCCGAGTAATAAAGCTTCAAAGCCAGGTGTCAGGACTTTTGAATCCGACTTTAGTATAATCCTGGGTAATCCATTTGCAATCCCAGGTAATTCACTTGTAAATCAGAGTAATTCCCTTGTGACGTCAGTGAAGTCACTTTAAATGTGGCATAATGCACTTGCAATTCATCGTAATTCAAGTAATCTAGTATAATCCTGGTTAGTCCACATTTATTGCCAGGTAATCCACCTATAATTCCGTGGAATCCACTTGTAATCTGAGCTAATCCAAGTAATTGAGTATAATTGTAATCTACTTGGAATACGAACTATTACAAGCAATCTAGTATAATCCTAGGTGATCCACTTGTAGTCCCAGGTAATTCACTTGTAAATCAGAGTAATTTCCTTGTAATGTCAGTGAATTCACTTTAAATGTGACATAATGCACTTGCAATCCTTCGTAATTCAAATAATCTAGTATAATCCTGGTTACTCAACTTTTAATACCAGGTAGCACACCTGTAATCCCGTGTAATCCACTAGTAATCTGGACTTATCCAAGTATTCTAGTGTCATCCTTGGTAATCTACTTGTAATCCCAGATAATACACTTGTAAACCAGAGTAATCCCCTTGTAATACGAATTAATTCACTTTAAATGCGACATAATGCATAATCCGTCGTAATTTAATTAATCTAGTATAATCCTTGGCCATCCACTTGTAATTCGAACTTATCTAAGTAATCTAGTATAATCCAGGGCAATCCACTTATAATGCTGAGTAATGCTCTTCTAATGCTGCATAATCCACTTGTAATCCAAAGTAATCTAGTATAATCCTGGGTAGTCTACATTCAATGCCAGGTAATCCATACCTATAATTCCATAAAATCCACTTGTAATCTGAGCTAATCCAAGTAACTTAGTATAATCGTTGGTAATCTGCTTGGAATGCGAACTATTCCAAGTAATCTAGTATAGTCCTGAGCAATCCACTTACACTGAAAAAAATGGTATAGCTGTTGTAGCTAGAAATATATTGCTGGGGAGATATAGCTGAATTTCCAATAAAGTCTAGGTAGGACTGGAAACTAGATAGCTAAGATATAAAACCGTCTATCTCCTGCAGACAGAAAATTTGGGAGATAAATCTATCACCATTTTCTAAACATTCTAGCAGTCATGCTCAAACGTCGTATCTCCTATAATTGGTTTGCTCGTGACAGCTAAATTTTCTAGGTACTGTACCTATACTTCGCTGCAAGAAAATCTGTTCAATACAGCTAACTATTTAGGAAGACGAAATCCAGCGATACCTTCTAGCTGGGATAGCAAGAATTCTAGGTAATACACCTAGAAATTTTTTTCAGTGTATAATCCCAGGTAATGCACTTCTAATGCTGTATAATCCACTTGTAATTTGAAGTAATTCAAGTAATCTACTATCGGCGAGAAAATTCGAGTCCTCTGATTTTGACCTTAAAAAAGTTAGTGATGGAAAAATAGTAACTGAATAAAATGAATAATTATTTTGAAGGTCAAAGTGTTGCACGTTAATAAGTCTAAATCTAATATGCCAGAAGATTGTTTATGGCTTACAGACCTAAAAATCTCATAAAAAGTCAGGAAATTTAACAGGTTTTAACGGCAGTGAACTTTAGAGTATAGTTTCTCATTCAAAAAAATAATAGAAAAAATCTTGAAAAATGCAATAAGAAACAGATCTGTTTGATACAAATATATTATGTTTGAATCAAACATATTATTGCTTTGTTATACAGTCAAACATATATATGTTTGATTCAAACAAATTTGTTGGTTGACCATATATTTTTGATTTAAATATATATTTTGTTTGAATGAAAGAAACCTCTTGCTTGAATTAAAAAAATTTTTCTGGTAAATTAATTCCAGATTTTGTTCGATTTAAATAAATTTTAATTTTGATTTGAAAAAAGAATTTGTTGCTTTCAATAAGATTATTTGCTTGTTTCAATATCAAACGTTTTGTTAAAGCGGGTATTTCGAGAATGTTTTCTGCTACAGTAAGCGACGCCGCAGTAGGTTAGCGGACACTCTGAGAATTCAAAAACTCAAAACAAAGCCTTGAATCTTTTTAATAGGGTTCAAAATATAGCAAGAAGATAACTTATCTTCAAAATTGTCACTAAATCGCTGGGTTTGGAGCAATTTTCGCAATACAAACACTTCCATTTCTCTTACAGATGCATGTCGGAAGTTACGCGAAAATAAAACTGGCGACGGTCTGGAATTAGTGGAAAACCAACCCTTTTCCAGCTTGCCCAATGAAACTTCCAAATTTTTTAGGCTTCGCTTAGGTATCCCTTCTCTTACAGCTAACACATTGCGAGCAAACACGCTGACAGATTCAACGATTCACCACAATTTTTAAGGGCATGTGATACATAAACAATGATCGATTTTAGCAGTGTTAGGTTCCCCCGGCTTTTTTCCTACAATAATAAAGATTTTGCCTTAAAAATTTGGGGAATGATAGCGAACATGCTAACGGACGTCCCTGAACTCTTCTATTGTGGAATAATTTAAGAAAATTTCATTTTGCTAAATTTGATTAATATGTGTGTATTTTGAGGTTATGTGTGTTACAATTCTCCCCGCAGCTTTACTTCCAAACTACACAATATTTTTGGTCGAAAACTTAGGACAAGTAATAAAACATAGTAACTAATGTCCCGGAACTAAAATTGTTTGTAGGCAATCGGAATGACAGAGACTTGACAACCGATCCTAACCCCCAAATAGTGCATACACAGAAAAATTGTATTTAGCAGAATATATTTTTTTTGCTATTATCCCTTAAAAAAAGAGTTCAGGGACGTCCGTTATTCTATTTTATAGTATCTCCGAATTCAGTTTTTACAAATTTTAAGTTTTGTGTACAAAAACCCGGGGGAAGTGAACCCGATTGAAGTATCACATGCCCTTAATGTCTAAAGCTAAGTGGCGTTGCAGCGCCCCGAAATTGACGCGGATGCACGAAGAACTATTATTTGTTTAAATCAAATAAATACGTTCTTTAATTTAAGTATAAGACGTTTAAACAAAATTATTGTTTGGCTTAATGAAATCGTTTATTTGAATCAAACAAATAGTATCAAGCAAATAATTTGTTTTATTTAATGAGTTTCAATATCTTCCATATATTGAAATTAAATAAATGTTTTGTTAATTGAAATAAAGAAGGTGTGTTGAATCAAAAAAATGTATTCAAATAAATCTTTTTGTTTGAATAAAAAAAATCGTCTTCTCAGTGTGTATGAACGTACTTTCAACATTTCTCAACCAATTTTCGTTGGAAATTTTCACAATATAACAAGTGTTTTTTTACATAAATATGCAACCATATTATCTTTAGTTCTAATGAAGACATTGAAATAATTTGAATTTGAGGCTATTATTTGAACTTTATATAATTATTTTAAATTTTCAAATAATATGTACTTGTTTTTTTCTTCAGGCAGTCTTATTTGAAGACAATCTTTCGTATTGGAAAACAAATGTAAGAAGCCAGCGGCGGGGTATGGCACTGAATAAAGCATTCGAATAAAGGTCAGAGAAATGGTTCGGAAGCACATTTTGAGGAAAGGCGAGAATGAACCCAGCAAAAAAAGAAACGCGACTGATTTCTTCAACTTTTTCCAACACGAAAAACTGTCTTGAAATATAAAAATTTGCAGGAAGAAAACAACATTGACACACTTTTAAGAAATTGCAAAAAATTATAAAAAATAATAATTGCCTTAAGTTTAAATCACTTCATTATCTTGATTAGAACATAAGATAATATGGTCGTATATTTATATTAAAAAAATAAACAATTTGTAATAATTTGAGAATTTTCTGCCATATTGGTTTCAGGCTCATTAACTTACAGGCCGTACAGCACTTCGACTATCAAAATGATCATTTATTCATTAAGCTACCATTTTTTCTTCACTTGCTAACCCTGAATTAGTGAAAATTCAACTAATTGAATCAATACTAAGGATTTTAACTGATAAATCAGTTATTTCTTTAATTTCATTGATTGAAAAAGTAAAATACATGGTAAAAGTATCACTTAAACTAAAAAAACAACATGTTTCCCACTACATCGATAACAGTCTTCAAAATGACAAGTCCTTTTGAAAAATGGTTATGAGAAATATTGTAGGATTTTTTTAAAAGCCATAATTGCCCTTTTAGACTTTTTTTTCGTATTTTGAGTCGTTTGGTTCAAAATTTGAATTTTCACATAGTATTTGCAATAAATAAAACCAAAATGAAAACTACTATCAAAAAATGGTCGAAACAAATCTTGTAGGAATTTTTGAAATCTATAATGGTTTTTGGAGTCTTTTTCTCGTATCTCACGTCATTTGGCTCAAAATTTGAATTTTCTATTTTTTTAATAGTTTTCTCGATAAATAAAACCGAAATGTCCCATTAAAACCTATCAAAAAATAGTTTCGAACAATTTTTTAGGACCTTACAAAAGCTATAATAACTTCCTGAGATTTTCTTATATTTTGCGACCTTGGCTCAAAATTTGAATTTTCGACTAATTCATTTTCGATGCAAAAAACAAAAAAAAAAAAAAAAAAAAACGATTCCTATCGAAATATGGTTAACACAAAAATGGTAGATTTGATCGACTTAATCTGTTCATTCTATCAAGAGTTATCGCGTTTACGGACGGACAGATAGACAGACGCCATCGCTAAAACTTGATTTTCGGCTTCAGGGTTCTCAAAACGTGGAGATCCGTTGAAAAAATGTGGTGTCAAATTTCTGATAATTTTAATACTTTCTCAATCATAAATGATGAGAATGTAAAAAGGGGAATACATTCTTTTAAATAAAATGGATTTGGGCACTATATTATATTAAATTAAATTACAAACGCTCTAAATTCTTAAGATTCCAGGTAAAAATATTGCATTTTCAACAATAGATATGCCTTTTTAACCAATTAAATAGTTAAATTTCCAGTTTTCAAACAAAAAGCATTAATTTTATACAAAAAAATGCAATGTAATCCACCTTCGCTGGGCCGAATTTTTAACAACTGTTTTCCCCTACTGGGACTTATATTTTTGTACTGGTTTTGGCGAGGGTTTTGAGACTTCCGGTTTTTGGCCTACGATTTTCAGTTGCAATTTGGGACTTGGGGTTTGGAACGTAGTGACCTTATTTTTTGTCCTTACATGTTGGGTCATATATGTTTGGGCCTTATGAGTTGGGGTCTTATGGGCTTAGACGTTCCGGTTTACTAATTAATGTTCGGCATATTATTTTTGGGACTTATTGTTATTGAGTTGCGATGTTGGATTGTGTCCGTGATAAATTTCTATATATAAAAAAACGTCACTCAAGGTTCAATGAACTTCATTGACTGCAAAATGCAAGATGTGTTTATGTCCGAGACAAAACACATAAAGCCAAGTTTCTACTGCTTTAACGTCATCACACCTCTCCGATTTGCATTTTGCAGACTGTTCTTATGAGCGGGAAGTATGACCGATGGGACAATTACTGAGGGAAGACGCTTAGCTATGTGACACTGGGCGTGATAGGTTATTGGGGGCGTTACCAGGAACTTCATCGCTGTTCAGAATTAATCCCGGTTCGTCACACAGACGCGATGGGACGATCAGCTCAATCAGCCGGAAAGCGTTTCACGAAGGGGAAACCAGTCATGAAAATGGTGGAAATATTTAAAAACATTCTATTGTATTTCAGACTCCTGCTGAGAAAATCCGATCCTAGTCGAGCCATGAGACGGAAATTCCTGAAGAACTTATCCTACTAATATTTACCTATGCGATCCTGTACGTAGAGTCAGGAAAATGAAAAAGGATTTAGGGCCGGCTCTATAAATAAAATCTCGTTAAATCTTTTTCAAGGAAATAAAAAGTTGGACGTGCGGCTCTTTCAAGAGCATCAGTCCAATCATTCGGCTATTGACGGGTCGCACGTGCGAGAAACCTTAGAGGTCGTTTCAATCACGCTTCTCTTTTTACGCTTCAACAAAGTAAAGCCAACGCATTGCAGCGTGACGAGACACGAGTGCTTGTCTGTCTCTCTTCTTATTTTCATCTCATCTTTCGATCGACGAGAATGATGATGAACCTAATAACCGAACCTGTTCAAGGCCGTGAGGCGTCAAATGTAAACGTAAAGTTGAAGAAACGCTAAAGGTTTTAAGGCAGGGACTCTCGGGGCGTAGGCTGACCAGTTTTTACCGAGATGACAGGTAAACCGGTGCAAATCGATGCAAACGAGCCGGTCCTTCTTTTTTAAACGCCCCGGCAAGTTTGACACATGGCATAAAAATATTCTTCAATGTTCGTGGTTTCGTGGCTGAAAAATTTCGAGCGCGGATAGCACTCGGATGGGTGACTATCTGTGACGTACACCCAGGTTGTGTATTCGCTGCATTTTAACCATTACATAGTTTAGTCGAGGCCTGGTGGGGCCTAGCGCCGCCAGGTACTTTTTTGTTAAGCAAAGCCGCTTTCTTGAAACACGGAAAATTTTTCCAGTTGGGCCATCCATAAACAGCGTTACCAATTTTGTGCTTTTTTACCTCACCCCTCCCCCGAAAGAAAATGGCTGTTAGCTAAAGACGGATTTTACGTTTATAAATTCTTTTAAATAAAATTAATGTATAGGTAATATATTGAATTCAAACGAAAAACTTTAAATTTCTGAGATTTCAAGCCGAAATATATTGCATTTTCAACAAAACAGTTAAATTTTCAACCAAAAAAGATTTTCTACCCAAAGAGATGAATTTTGAACACCAGAAAAAAACGCGCGGGCACTTTGTCATTGCGCAATGCACGTGACTCACATCGCTCTCAAGATTGAGCGCGCCTACACGGAGAAAAATGGTTAGTCAGTCTGAAAATCTAGAGTGTCAGACAGACTTTATTTCAGTTTCAACTATGGGACAGCCCCCTAGATAGTCGAGCGTACGATCCATGGTGTGTCAAAATTTTATGGTTAGCTTCACTATCCCAGAGTGTAGAGTTTACGATCCCGGAGTTTAAAACTGATTATCTCAGGAATTTTAGTTTGATTATTCTGTAGTGTCAACTTAATCATATCAGTTGGTCAACTTTATAATCTTTTGTCCTTCTTCTACCTACATATATATATTCCTTAGAGTAAGAGAGACAAAAGAGACGGAAATTAAATTAATAAATGAAGCCTGAAAAACATGAAAATTGATATAAAATCGATCAATTCTGAAAGCATCTTTATTATTTTTGAAGAGTAGGATGACTTGAGACATGATTGTATATGTATAAAAACGTTGACACCATAATACTTTGAACACGAGAGGCTAAGGAAACGGCGTCACTGCACTGAATTAAAACATTAATACTGGAAAATTTAGAAAACAATATAAATGCTTATTACTAATCTCGCAAGTCTTGTTTCTTTCTTAACGAATTACGAAATGCTGAGCACATTTTCGGTCGAAAATGTTGAGAATACGCACTAATTAATGAGTGACGCCTTTGTCCTTAATCCCTCGGAAATATCCAATTTGGCGTTCAAAATCAGAACGAAAATCACTCAAGCCACTCTTCAACATGTTCTCCACATTATATTCACTCTCGACACATGTTTGAAGTATCAAAAGATGGTTTAAACTAATTAAAAGTGTTGTAAAACACGGCTAACGTGACACCGAACGTCAGTCGCTCCAAAAATGCGTTTCGGGTGTCGGGTGTGTTCGCTCGGCGTTCGGTAGAGGTCGTGACACAGCCACTTCTGTTTGACATTCTGACGTGTCGATTTGACTATACTAATAGTGAGTCTGAATCACCTATGATTATTCAAACAGAATATAAAATTATGGTCTGCCTGACTAGGAAGAAAAAATTGTGGGTGGTACTTGAAACTATTTAGATTATCAAACTGATCATCTAAATGTTGACACTTCAAGTTTGACTATTCATTTTTTTCCGTGTAAAGGCGCGTGACTGTTGGTTCTCGCGACACCCTTAATATTTTTGTACAAAAACATATTATAGTACTTGTGCATGCGAATACGTGCTCAGCAGAATTCTAGTTATTTTGAAAGGATTTTTTTTCTCTACTGGAAGTAAATTATCAAAAAAAAAAAAGGAAAAATTATTTTTGTGCGTGAGAGAACGAAGTTTTACCTGTTTTAGAAGTTGTGATTTAATAACTTCTAATTATTTAAAGGAGTAAGTTATTGTTTTGTTGGTAAATAATTTTGTAAAATTTGGAATCGGTACTTACGCTTTATTAATTTTTATGCTGCTTACTAAAAATATTTAAAAAATTGTGATCATGCGAAACTCTTAAAATGAGCCCCGGTTAGGCTAGAAAAATGTAGGTAGAAGCGAAATCTGCTTTACTTGTGAGTCAGTTGTAACTTTACCTAACCTCTTTATTGCTTTTACATCAGGAATAAGAAATTTTTTAAAATATGTTGATTTTTCGATTTATGTTAGCAAATTCTTGATCTAAGATATGAATCATATTTGAAATTTTACAACTTTTCATAAATATTTAGTCCTTGAACTTTGTTTACACTTATTTTCTGTTAGACCTTACTTAACGCTTATTTTACGTTTTATAGTGTATTTTGCATAAATAATATGTCATAAATGTAAAGAATATGTTTAAACAGTACGCCACGAATAAAATTGATCAATATCTAGCGTTTAAATACATAGCTTTTTTGATTTTAAAACGGGGCCCGTCTAGGATACCGCGTTGCCTAAGACGGCTTTTTAAAATTAAAGGTCAAATCATCGACAACTGTCGATTTTCGCACTCGATTTTTTCGAAAATGCGAACTTTTCTACATTATGTTGAACTCTATCATATCAAATTCTCAGCTACCCTGAAAAAATGTATCATTTCAATAAATTTATATTATTACAAT
>CAKNWT010313598.1:0-10510 GCA_932066315.1 Andricus coriarius | reverse complement strand
TGGAAGGGTACCATCTGCGGACATCTAGATTTCATCGTGCACATCTGAGAACATCTGTGCACGTCTAATTTTAATTGTGCACAGTTAGGAGTTACCACCTGTGGTAGGGTAATATCTGCGTATGTCTAAATTTCGACGCGCAGATTTTGAACTGTAATATTTTTGCAACGTATGTAGATAAGAGACTCAACTGTGCAGGTCAAAGTCCAGAGTTGCATTGTTAACTGATATCTTACAAATATTTCCAAAACTATATATCACATTATTACACTTACCAATGGAATTAACCATCACGTATAAGACCAAAGTATAAACGATCCTCATCTTTTTCAATCAGAGGAAAAATTATAGTCAACAGTATAACTTACGTGTATTCTCTTTATTTGTCAGAGGAGCTTGTTGTTATCTCATGAATAATATAGCCCTCAAGCTTATCTATTCTGGTGAATACTTGATATTTAATTAATTAAAGTTGTCTTCGATGCTGCCGATTTAATTCAGAACCTGAACCCGAAACATAAATCTATTCTATAGCTAAAAATAAAAACGTTTTTGACTCTATAAAGTTGACTCTTTAAAATTAAAATATTAAAAAACTTCTTTCTGCAAGAAACAGTCAGAAAAGTAGTAAATATCATATGGTAGTGACTAGTAGAGGTTGTAAAAACAAAATTTTTGAAATCAAAAATAATATATAAAAAGATGTCTTAAGGAAACAGCAACAGAAAATCACAAGGTTCTTCAAATGGTAATTTTTGTGGATGAAGATCTACCTACTAATGAAGACATTAAAAAAAAGCTTATAATATGTGACCGTCCTTGAAGACAGGGACACAAAATCCAAAAAATCTATTTCTAGTTTTTTATACCAACCGATAATTTTTTATTTGCTCTTTCATAATATAAAATATTATTATGCCTATACCTAAGAAAGTCGAATTATTATTAAACTGTACGATTCTTATGCAGTTCCTGTAATGGATTGCCTTTTCCATTGCTCCTCCGGTCAAATGTAGCTCCCGGGCATTAGATCCTTTCTTCGCAGACGGTCACATACGAACATTTTTCATTTATTTTGTTTTCATATTTTTCAATATTTAATTATCGTAACTATTTTCCAATATATTCTTATCAATGGAATGTTATTATGTTGCGAACAAAGTACACGGTGCAATTAGAAGATATAATTAGAAGGAGCAATTAAAGAGCCGATTTAATATCAATTTTTGTCGACTGCCTCTAAAAAAATTAAACTCAGATAAATTTTGAGCTCAATTGTAAATGATTTTTAAGATCATAACCTGCATGATGGAGACTTTCAAAATAAAATTGTCATACATACAATGAGTACTGCTCTCCTGAGTACACATTTTTTAAATTGCATTATTAGTTCAGCTCTAGAGAATCCTGGTTTACAACTACTGTGCTAAAACATAGATCTATTGTGCGGCGTGAGCCTACTGGACATTCCTTAATTTCTTCAGCGGTCATTTCATCAACAGCACCGTTTTCTATGTTTATTTTCGCCCTGCTCTTTCCTCCACGGATACTATATAATCCACTAAGAATACCATTAGTCTCCAATATTGCGAAAACGTCACGATTAGACGCAGATAATACAATTTGTTCTGTGATTGGCAGGGGCGCATAGACATATTTTTTTAATATCCGTATAAGGGGTAACCTTTCACGAAAAGTGTATCTTCGAAATTCGAGTCGCCGGTATGGATTGCCATTAGGAATTAGCCGAATAAGTCCAAGTTGTCCAAGTCCATATCCAAGTATCCGAAAATCACTACTCCTAGCAAGGAGAGTCCACGAAGGAGTAGACACGGCAGGAGAAGATATGACAGGAGTAGGCCTGGCAGGAACAGGTCTGGCAGAAGCTGAAATGGCAGGAGCAGGCTTGGTAGGAGTGCGCTTATCAGGCCCAGGTCTGGCATGAACAGGACTGACACTAACTAAACTGGCAGGAGAAGGCTTGGCAAGAATAGGTCTGGCAGGAACTGTACTGGCAGGAGCTGAACTAGCAGGAGCTGAACTGTCAGGAGCAAGCCTGGCTCTTGGAGACCTGGACCTGGAACGTAGACAAGGTTCGGGCTCGGCAGGATACTGAGGTATGAGTGAAGAAAAAAAAAAAGGTCGGCAATGAGGCGGCCGGGGAGTATCCGGCCAATCGCCACCGGATTGTGAGCTTAACTCTGCAAGAAGAAATAGAAGATTATGTGTTTTTTTAATAAGATACTCCTATGTTGGAATATCATGAACCCCTTTTGTGGCAATAATTTGAAAGGGATCACGGCAAATTGTATTGAATTTCCATTTTGGGCCGTTCAAAAACTGCGTAACGCTATCTTGAGCACTTTTCCACACCTTGCCTTCTTTGACACAGTTTATCCCATAGAGTTTGAATCCTCCAGGGTGAATGTACAAAAAAGCAGCCCCTGACCCCATCTTTTAAGTCAAACTTTTATCTTATCATTTATTTGACAAACGCCTAAAATAAAACCCGAAACATGCAAACATTATATTTACCATCAAATATTTTAAAAGCCTCCACTTGCACGAAAGGACCGGATAACCATCATAACATACAATCCGTTTACGTCTAAATTTCACCATGCTGGTTTGGGAATGCACCATCTGTGCACATATAAATTTAATCGTGCACCGTGAGGAATATAACATCTTTGCACGTTTAATTTTAATTGTGCGCAGTTGGAAGTGTACCATCTGTGCACGTGCACAGATGGCAGGGTAACATATGGGCATATCAAAAATTCGACGTGAAGATTTTGTACTCTAGTATTTTGACACGTGCACAGATGGGATACTCCTAACTGAGCACGTTAAAATTTAGACAAACACAGATAGACTTGGAACAAAATATAGTAATTGGGATAAAATGCGGATTGAAATGGCTGAATTGGTTTTAGCGGAAATCTTACAAATATTTTCAAAGCTATATATCATAATATTATACTTACCAATAGAATCACCGACCACGTATAGGAACAAAGTGTAAACGATCCTCATGTTTTCGAATCAGAAGAAAAACTACCACTAACGGTATAATTAATGTGTATTCTGTTAATTGGGTAGAGCGTTATCTCATGGATTTTATGATCCTTGAATTTATCTTTCTGAGATTGTATTTCATATTTAATGTATTTGCGTTACATGAGCTTAAGCCAAATGGTAGAACTTTTAAATAAAAAAGAATAAACGTCAACCGAAAACAGTGGAAACTTTGAATAGGTAGTTGAATTTTCAATAAAAAAGATGATTTTTTTGTTATCTTTTTGTTAATCTTTACCAAAAAAGTAAATTTTTAACAAACATTTTCAACAGTCAACCAAGTATTTGAATTATTAATCAGAAAATATGAATTCTCAAGGAGAAAAAGACTTCATAAATCAAACAAGAAAAGATTTTAATTTAAAGAAAACGGAATGATTGAATCCTCTAAAAAAACATAATCATTTTTATGCAACTAGTTTCATTTTTAACCAACAAAGATGAAATTTCTATCAAAGAAGATGAATTTTCATATAAAAAAACGAATTTTCAACAAAAAAACGCTATTTTCAACCAGGGAGGATTTTTCAGTCAATAAAGAACAACATTTTAAACAAATTATTGAATTTTCGAACAGCAAAGGTGAATTCTCTTAAAAAATGTTAAATTTTCAACCCGAAAACCCGGTAAAGGTTTTGACCCTTTATGCTATTTTCTCACAAAGATTTTATTCATTTCTCATGAATAATAAAAGGAAATTAAATTGAATGGAAAACAAGAGGACTTTAATGAGGTTCTCCTCGATGTTACCGATTTAATCCAGAAACTGAACTCGAAAGATAAACCTTTTTTATAGCTGAAAATAAAGTAGTGAATCTCAGACGTTATTGTGGAGTATGAGGTTTAAAGCAATATTTTTGAAATCAAAAATAATATGTGAAAAAGCAGCGTATAAACAATGTTGATGTCTTAAGGAAATAGAAACAGAAAATCATATCATGCCTATATTATCATATTTTTTTATTTTGTATCATCTTAAGTATTACATAATATATTTTTACCAATAGGACCAAAGTACACCTGAGAGCTGCTTTGCAATCCAAGTCAATATGTTTGCAACTCGTTTCATGTCAATTTCAATGGATTGTCCCTGAAAATTACACACATAGAAATTTTGAGCTCAATTGTAGATTATTTTTAAGATCATTGACTGCATTATGGAAACTTTGATAACAAAATTGTCATACATACAATGAGTACTGCTCTTCTGAGTACACAGTTTTTAAATTGCATTATTGGTTCAGCTCTAGAGAATTCTGGTTTACAACTACTGTGCTAAAACATAGATCTATTGTGCGGCGTGGGCCTATTGGACATTCCCTAATTTCTTCAGCGGTCATTTCATTAACAGCACCGTTTCCTATGTTTATTTTCGCCCTGCTCTTTCTTCTACGAATACTATATAATCCACTCAGAAGACCATTAGGCTCCAATATTGCGAAAACGTCACCATTCGATGTTGTTAATACAATTTGTTCTGTAACTGGCAGGGGCGCAAGCAAACCTTTTTGTAATTTCCGTATAAGTGGTAACCTATCACGAAAAGTGTATCTTCGAAATTCGAGTCGCCGGTATTGATTGACATCGGGAATAAGCCGAACAAGTCCAAGTTGTCCAAGTCCATATCCAAGTATCCGAAAATCACTACTCCTAGCAAGGAGAGTCCACGAAGGAGTAGACACGGCAGGAGATATGGCAGGAGCAGGCCTGGCGGGAGCGGGGATGGCAGGAGATAGACTGACAGGAGCTGGACTGGCGGGAGCAGGACTGACAGGAGCTGGACTGGCAGGAGCTGAAGTGGTAGGAGCAAGCCCGGCTGTTGGAGACCTGGACCTGGAACGTAGACAAGGCTCCGGCTCGGCAGGATACTGAGGTATGCGTGAAGAAGAAAAAAAAGGTCGGCCACGATCCGGGCGGGGAGTATCAGGACAATTTCCACCAGATTGTGAACTTAATTCTGTAAGAAGAAATAGAAGATTATTTGTTTTTAAATAAGATACTCCCATGCTGGGATATCATGAAGGCCTTTTGTGGCAATACTTTGAAAGGGGTCACTGTAGATTGTATGCAATTCCCATTTTGGGCCGCTTAGCAACTGCGTCATGCTATTTTGAGCACTTTTCCACACCTCAGACACAGTTCATCACGTACCTTATGACACAGTTCATCACATAGAGTTTCAAACCCCAGGGTGACGTCACAAAAAAGTAACAAACCGTAACAAAATCTCTTGATCCCCTTGCCTCCTTAAGCTGTTATGTAATTTAGGTATAGTTCCTAACTTTATAGGAGATAGATAAATTTAAGTGTATAGTAAAATAGGTTTCACCGCAGTGCTATGGTCAATATGTGCCCTACCCAGCCGAATAATAATATTAATAATAATAATATTTCGGCCCCTATTATTTGATTATTTGAAAGAATTTTGAGCGAAATATGCCTTATCATGTGAAATCTCGTAATATATTTTATTATTATTTACCTCCATTTACTGTGTGGACACTACTTTATATTCACGTAGACGTTCACAATTTATAGTTTAGACGATGGTTCTTTCTGTGCACGTGCACAGTTTGGAGGACACCATTTGTGCATGTCTCAATTTCATCGTGCACTATTGGGAGTGTACCATCTGTGCACGTGCACGTATGGGAGGGTAAGATCTGTTTACGTCTAATTTTCATCGTGCACCGTTGGGAGTGTACCATCTGTGCTCGAATGAATGCCCTCGTGCATAGTTTAGAAGGTACCATCTGTGCAGGTATAAATGTCATCATGCACGTTTGGATACGCACCATCTGTGCATATATAAATTCAATCGTGCATAGTTGGGAGTGTAACATCTTTGCAGGTCTAATTTTAATTATGCACAGTCAGAAGTGTACCATCTGTGCACGTGAACGGATGGGAGGGTAACATATGGGTACGTCAAAAATTCGACGTAAAGATTTGGTGCTGTTCTATTTTTGCACGTGCACAGATGGGACACTCCTAATTGAGCACGTCAACATTCAGAGTTGCATAGTTGTCTGAATTAAATTCAGATTGAATTCATACTTATTTCAAACAAACACATATAGACTTTAGATAAAAATAGTAATTGGGATAGAATGCGGATTAAATTGGCTGAATTGGTGTTGGCTAAAATCTCACAATTATTTTCAAAACTATATAACATATTTTTATACTTACCAATAGAATTAACGACCAGGTACAGGATCAAAGTATAAACGATCCTCATATTTTCGAATCAGAGGGAAAATTAGAATTAACAGTAGAACTAATGTGTATTCGGTTGATTGGGTAGAGCGTTATCTCATAGAATGTATGACTCTTAAGCTTATCTTTCTGAGATTATATTTGATATTTAATGTACTTATGTTACATAAGCTAGTTTCAAGAACAAAAAATTATTCATCATGTTCGTTAAAACGAATGTCACAATTTATATTCAGATAAGAATTCTTGAGGGCGCCACTATAGCCAAAATAAATATGGCTGACATAATCGGTGGGAAAAGGATCGGTCCAGAAAATTGAAGATATATTGGTTGTATGAAGTAACTAAAAACGTAACAAAATAGAAGCAAAAATTATGCTCGAGTCTTTCAGGAATAGTTTCCACTCATTTCAAAGTTAAGGAAAATTACATATTTTTGCAACAACAACAAAAATTTTCCTAACAAAGTTTAAAAATATTTCACGCCGAAAGTGAAAAATTGGGTGCAACTTCACACGGCAACTGAGAGACGAGATTTTAAGAAAATATATTTTCCTTTAGAATACACGTTGAATTATTTTAAGTTCCTTCGATAGTTACTGCTTCTGTAGGATTTTAACAAATTCTTAGAATTCGCTTGTGGTCCTTTGAATTCTTTCGAAGTTGTTTGCAATTATCTTGAAACCTTTACAGTACACCATAAATTATTTTGAATTTTTTCAAGTCTTTTGTATTCTCTGAAATCTACTCAATTCTCTGAATTCTTCTAAATTTTCTGCATTCTTCTCAATTGTCTGAATTCATTGAATTCTCTGAACTCTTTCAAATTCTCTGAAATCTTTCTAATTCTATGAGTTCTTTTGTATTCTCTAAATTCTTTTGAAATTCTTTAATTTTTTTTAAATTCTGTGAATGCTTTTGAAGTTTGTGAATTCTTTCGCACTCTGTGAATTCTTCTGAATTCTCTAAATTCTTCCTAATTCTTTGAATTCTTTTTAATTCTCTGAATTCTTCCGCTATTCTCTGAATTCTTTTGAATTTTCGGAATTCTTTTGAACTTTCGGAATTCTTTTAAATTCACTAAACTCTTTTAAATTCTCTGAACTCTTTAAAATTCTCTGAAATCTTTTGAATTCTTTTGTATTCCCTAAATTCTTTTGAAATCCTCTACATTTGTTTTTAATTCTGTAAATTCTTTTGAAGTTTGTGAATTCTTTTGCAGTCTGTGAATTCTTCCAAATTTTCTAAATTCTTCAATTGCTTAAATTCTTCTTAATTCTATGAATTCTTCCGAATTCTCTGAATTCTTTCGAGTTCTCTGAACTATTTTGAATTCTTCAAAATTCTTTGAATTCTCTGAATTGTTTTAAAATTTGCTGAACTCTCTAAACTGTTTTGAATTTGCTTCTGTAGAATTCATACGAATTCTACAGAAATTCAAAAGTTTTTTTCCTGATTCTCTTAAAATCTTTATAAAACACCAGGAATTGATCTAAATTTCTGCAAGTCTTTTGTATTCTATGAACTTTTCTGAATTATTCTGAATTCTCTGATAATTTTTAAATTAGGTATTTTCACTTCTTCCACCGGTTAATTTCATTTCGTTGAGTTCTGAGGGGAAAACAATGGACCAAATACATGGGATTCTGTCCATTTTGGGCCTAATTTGCTAATATCTTCGTAGATCATAATTTTTCTATACAAGCGTTTATAAGCAATATTTTTTATTTTTTAAGAACTATTCAATGAAAAAATGAAATGAAAATTATTTTTTATTGATTTCGAAGATATTACAGAAATAAAGTTTTGTCCCATGCATTTGGTCCATTGTTTCGCCCTCAACTCTTAACGAAGTGAAGCTAGCTGACGGTTAAAGTGAAAATACCTATTTGTCTGAATTCTTTTGAATTCTGACATATTTTAAATTCTATGAATTTTTTTGTATTATCTAAATATGTTAAAATTATCTAAATTTATTTTGAATTCTTTGAATGTTTTTGAAATCTGTGAATTCTTCGGAATTCTCTGAATTCTTCTAAGTTCTCCAAATTCTTTTAAGTTCTCTAAATTTTTCTGAATTCTCTGAATTGTTTCGAAATTTTATGAACTCTTTAAACTACACTGAATTCGTCGAATTCTCACGATATCACTGAATGTTTTGAAATTGTTTTTTAATTATCTTGAAATCTTTAAAATACACGTTGAATTACTTTAACTTTCTTTGAATATTTTGAATACGGTAGAATTTTACAGAATTCTACAGAATTCGAAACACTTGAAGGAATTCAAAATAATTCAACGCGTATTCTGCAGATGTCGAAAGAATTCAGAAAACTGAAAAAGAATTCAGAAGACTATTTGAATACAAAATATTTAAGAGAATTCAAAAGAATTCAGGAGAATTCAGAACAAACGACAGAATTGTAGAAATTCAAAATAATTAATGATGTATTGACAAGGTTTTAAGAGATTTAAAAAACACATCAAAAGAAATCAAAGCAGTACATTTCGATTCTAGGAATTCGTCTGAATTCTACAGAATAATTTAATGATAATTAAAAATCATTAAAAGAATTCAGTGGTCTCGTAAGAATTAAAAAATTCAGAACAGTTAAAATAATTCAGAAAATTTCAAAAGAATTCAGATAATTTAAAAAAAAGACAATACAAAAGAATTCATAGAATTCAAAACATTTCAGAGAATTGGAAAGAATTCAGACATTTCAAAATTTATAAGAGAATTTAGAATAATTCAGGAGAGTTCAAAGAGTACAAAAGACTTGGAGAAAGTTAGAACGATTCATGGTGTATGGTAAAGATTTCAAGAGAATTAAAAAAATGTTTGATTCTGAAGAATTCGTTTGAATTCTACAGGGTTCAAAATATTTAAAGAAAGTTAAAATAATTCAACGTGTATTATAATGATTTCAATATAATTAAAAACTATTTAAAAAAATTCAGTGATACCGTGAATTCAACAAATTTAAAACAATTTCGAGAGTTCAGAAAATTTTAAAACAATTTATAGAATTCAGAATAAATCAGGGAATTTAAAGAATTTTGAAGAATTCAGAGAATTCAAAAGAAATCAGAGAGTTAATCAGAGAATTATTAACTTTAAAACAAATTTTTATTATTATTTTCAACTACATTTTTTATGAGGAATTCAAAAATATATAAATGTAAATTGAGTACTGGGACACCCTGTAGAATAGATTTATCTTTCGGGATTAGTTTCCGGATTAAATCGTTGAAATCGAAGCGGACTTCTTTAAAGTCGTCTGTTGTTCTATTAAATTAAATTTCCGTCTCGCACTTATGAGAAATTAATTAAATCTCTGTGAAATGAATAAGAAAAAGGGTCAGAACTCTCAATTTTTGGTATTTA
Organism: Andricus coriarius; assembly: GCA_932066315.1. NCBI lineage: Eukaryota > Metazoa > Arthropoda > Insecta > Hymenoptera > Cynipidae > Andricus > Andricus coriarius. The sequence continues at coordinate 825 of CAKNWT010313598.1, read as the reverse complement.
AGAGAATTTTTTAAATTAAGGGGAGAAAATGAGGAAACAAGGGGGATCAGGTAAAACTTGTATTAAATCTGAAGATATTTTTTAGTTACAGATTCCAAATATTTTATAACAAATATAAATTTGAAAAAGGTGTAAGGTCCAATTTTTTTATTTTTGAATTTGTATGCCTATCGCCCGGAAATTTGTTTAAATCCACACAAAAATAAATCCATTGGAAAAAAAGATATTTAGAGGTCGTTCAAGCCCCGTGAACTTTAATACGTATTTATCATCAGAAGAAAAGACATTTATGTAAATTAGGCAGGTAAAACTTTGTGGTAAAATATTTTTTTAACAAATTTCAAAATTGTGGAAATCACGTCACTCTGAACTTTTTCGAAAATACTACATCTCAGACTAAAATTATGAATCTTTAACAAAAAAATGTTTAAAAAGGAATTTCAACTGTTAACCAAGTATTTGAATTTTCAATCCAAAAATATTCATTCTCTTCAATCGCTTCTCCTACAAAATGTAGCTCCTGGGCGTTAGCTCCCTTTCTTCGCGAACGGTCATACATAAACGTTTGTCAGTTCTATACCTTATATATTTTTCCATTTTTGACCATCTCAACTATTTTTTGATATATTTTTATTGGTAGGATATATTTTCAACCAATTTTATATCCATTTTACTGGACTGCCCTTCAAAAACTTAAACACAGATGAATTTTGAGCTTATTTTTAGATTATTTTCAAGATCATTAACTGCTTTATCAAAACTTTAAGAATAAAATTGTCATATGAAACGCTGAGAGCAAAAGCGAACGAAAAAATAAACGTACGC
>CAKNWT010313583.1:685-10851 GCA_932066315.1 Andricus coriarius | reverse complement strand
TGGTGAGTCCCGATTTACCATGAAGGCCATTGAGGGCACCCCCGAAACGACCGGTAAAACGAGAGTCCAGTGAAGCTGTTTAAAACCACAAAAACAATTTTCTAACACCAACCCCTATTACTTAATAACTACCTCTACGAAAGAATTAAAAACCGCATAATAATGAAAAGCTATTCTTAATACAAAATGAAAAATTGAACGGGCGAATGGACACATCAACTGCGGACTTTGCAATCAGGAACAAATTTCCGACAACCCACTCCTGGCACTGATCTCTGTGATCCCTATTCAAAATTTGAAAAACTATTTCAAACACCTTAGTCTCCCTTTAATAGTTTTAAAGTTTTGCATGTGTTTTATCAATAGTTTAAAGGATCAAAAGCTCTATTATATTTTTGAAAATAAGAGGCTATTCATTAATATACCACTAATTTAGTACCCTATTGATAAAATTCATGTTTCGTTTTGTTTTTATCAGGGGTTACGCTGGCTTAACGTTAAGCAGACAAGTATTGACTTTATCCAATTTGTTTCATACCATAATTAAGGGTTTATATAGGGTTAATTAATGCCTTGTTTCCAAATTTATTGCTCCGCTTAAAAAAAACAGTGGTTATGCTGGCTTAACGTTAGATAGCTCTTACTCAGATTTACAATGTTTGCATAATTTGTATTAAGGGTGGTTTTTGAGTGGTAGGGGTTTATTTTGGAAGATTTGTTTTTGTGGTTTTGGAGAGCCTTAAATGAGCCCTTAATTATTTTATAGATCAGATCTCAATTGAATGTCACTTTCACGTGTTGTTACGTTATCTTAACGTTGAACCAGCATAACCCCTTTTTTTTTAACAGAGCATTAAATTTGACAATAGAGTATTAAGTTAGCCGTAAATGAGCCCTCAATTATGGCATAGGTCCTAACTCGATTCGACAATGTGGTTACGTCAGCTTAACATACCTCCGTAAAAATACATTGTTTAGACGTATATTGACAGCATGGGAAAAAGGGAAATCTTGAATAAAAAAAATGTAATTCATGAAAAGGAATAATTCTGCTAATGATGCAAAAACTTTGTCAAAAGACACTGGCTCTTCCCGTTTTTATAAAAATATTTTGTATTTGAAAGTATCCAATGTTAAAAACTTTAAAATAAGCTTTCAGTTAACAAACAGAAATCGATTGGCAAAATAAGCGATTGTCTAATTTACCAGCTCATTAACTTCATTCTTTACAGCTGGAAAAATAAACTTTCTCACAGATCTACTCAAGTGGAATTTTGCTCTCACAATTCTCACTTTCGCGACGTCAGTTACGAACATAATGATAGATCCGGAAAAAATATATACATGAATATTCAGCTAACACCTAATTTCAGCATGTGAAAAGTATCTGTATCGATAAAAAATCATAGTGCAAAGCTAGAGTCTTTTATTTTTCATTGTTTCCATTTTTATCTAGACAAGACTCTGGTTTTTTTAAACCGCGAATAAATAGCGAAAGTATTAGATTCAGCAGTAGAATACCATGGTGAAATCGATCGGAAATTTTCAGTTTGGTCGAGGAAAATAAGTCTTTCTTACATTTTCAGATGTGAAAAGATTGCTTGATATGGTACAAGCATAAGGTGCCTTGAGTCGTGGAACTCTTTAGCTAGCAGGCTTTGGTGATGCAGAAGACCGTGAAATCGGAAGGTGCCTGGGGCGGAGGCACTGACCGGACGTGAGCGAACATGACATTCAATCACCACACTGACCATGACGAAATATCGATTTATCAGCTTTATTGCACTTCGAATTAATCGAAAATTTTGCACAGTAAACCCCAGGATATCGAACCGTTGCGTATCATTCTGTTTATGAACTTCAGATCAAAATGATCCACTTTTGCGGATCCAAAATTAATTTTTACAACAAAAGTAACTCTACAGATCTAATTAATTCCAACACCAACTTCTGGAAGATTTACCATTTTCGCGGACCGATAGAAAAAGTTTTAGAAACCGTTGAATTTTCAACTAAAAAAAAATAAACTTTCAACCAAATAGTTGAATTTTTAGCTAAAAACGATAAATTTCCAACGAAAAAGGGAATAATTAAATTTTCAGTTAAAAAAATGTGAATAAAAAAATAATTTTCAGCAGAATACATAACTTTTCAACAAAATAAATGAGTTTTCAACTAAAATAATAAATCTTCAATCGGAATAGTTCAATTTTCATTAAAAAAATGTCCATCAAAATATTAAAATTTTGAAACAGAGATGAGTTCTCAACTAATATGATGAATCTTCAACAAACAAAAAATTTAAGAAAGGTGTTTAACTTTCAACCAAAAAAGATTTTTCAGTCAAACAGAAAAAAATGTGTCAGTCAAATAGTAAACTTTTCAATCGAAAAGAATTAACTTCTAATGAATCTTTAAGTGGAATGCTTGAACTTTCAAACATGATTTAAAAAAAAAGTATTTTAAGTTTAAATCAATTCAATTTTCATCCCAGAAGATTAATTTTCTACCTGAAAAGTCGAATTTTCAACAAACTGCATGAATTTTCAATCAAATAGTCGTATTGTCAACTAGAAAAGATAAATTTTCAACCCAAAAACTTCAATTTTCAACTAGAAATGGAATAGTTAAATTTTCAGTTTAAAAATTAATTTTCAACGAAAAAAAAAGAATTTTCAACAAAATAGTTAAATGTTCAATGAAAGAGATGCATTTTTAAATAAATGATTAATCTTTAACTAGAATAGCTTAATTTAAAATTTGAAAAAATTAATTTTCAACTGAAAACAACGAATTTCCAACAAAATAGTTCAATTTTCAACCAAAGAGATGAGTTTTCAACTAAAGTGATGAATCTTGAAACAAACGAAAATGTATTTTTAACAAAAGAGGTAACATTTTAACCAATTAGTTAATTATTTAACCAAAGAGATTAATTTTAAACCAAGACGTTAAATTTTCTGCCAAACAGACGAATTTGCAACAAAATGCATAGATTTCGAACTAAAAAAGAGAAATTTTCAATCATATAGTTGAATCTTCAACTAAAAAATATAAATTTAAACCAAAAATGGAATCGTTAAATTTTCATTGGGAAAAAATTAATTTTCAACACAAAGAAACACGAAATTTAAACAAGATACTCAACTTTTCAAACAAAAAAATTAATTTTTTATAGAAGAGTTGAATTTTCTACTAAAAAAGATCAATTTTCAACCAAATAGTTGATTTTTAACTGAAAAATATGAACTTTCTAAAGAAGTGAATAGTTAAATTTTTTAGTGAAAACATTAATCCAAAAAGGAGAATAATCAACCAAAAAAAAAGAAATTTTTAACAGCAAATGGAAAAGTTATATTTTCAGTTTAAAAAAATTAATTCTAAACCAAAAAAAAACGAATTTTCACCAAATAGCAGATAATTATTCTACTAAAGAGATAAGCTTTCATCCAACAAAATAAATTTTTAACTAAGTGGTTTAACTTTGACCCACTAGTTGAATTTTCAATTAGAAAAAATCAATTTTCAACCAAAATTGTAATAGTTACATGTTCAGTTAAAAGATTAATTTCAAACAAACAAAAGAAAAGAAATATTTAACTTTAGAAATATATTTATTTTTTCTTTTTAAAATTGTTTCAATAGATTTTAGAATATTTCGAATTCCAGGGTAAAGAAAAATTCCAATTTTCAAACTTTCGCAAACTAACCTTTGTAACTAGTTAAAGGGAACTAGTTACGTCCCATCACTGGTTTGTTTTTGCTTTTAAACGATTTTTAAAACTGTAATGCTGAGTAATTATTGCAAGAGAGATGTAAATAATCTTTTGAACAATTAATTTTATCGTTAAACAATTAGTGCGATCTACAAATGACTTAAGAAGTTTTATGAGGTTCAATAAATTATAGAGTTGCGTCACTTGATTAAAGAGAAATGCGATAAGAGAACAAATAGCTGGAGAATTATACAAATATTTTGTAATAATTTCGTTATACTCGACCTTGAAAGTGTTTGAAGTAGGAAAAATTGATATTTGGAGTCTGCAGAATGTCGTTGGTCGTATTAGTTTTTCGTCGTTTTCACCGCCTTCAGTTATCGCGTGTTTTCGCATCGTTACTCACTCGCAGAAGGATGTTTTCAAACACGAAAAGCGTGCTGGTAGATTTTAGAGACCAGGATTTCAAAAGTAAATCCGCGTCCATGATTCGAAACCGCATCAAACGATTGAGGTTTGCTTTGCTTTGCTTTGCTCTTATTTTAATTGAAAAAATCTGAATATTGCTAAGGTTCTCAGAAAGTTGATCAATACCTTCACATATCTTTATAGGTATATCATGGTGACCACTCGACCCGGAATCTGGAAAAAAAATGAATTTTTCGAGACCAGGAGAATGCTGGGAAATAGGTGCAAATTTATTTTCTGACAGAATTTCTTTTAGTTCTTAGTTTTAGTAGAATCACTTTAAATGTTGCTTGATATCATATGAAATAAAATAAAATTAAACGAGTTCGTTTTTAAATTCATAAAAATGGCTATTATTTCAGTGGGGAATTTTACAATTTGAAGCACTTATAATTTTCAGTTATTGAATTGTAAAGACTTTATTGTAAAATCGATTAATTGTTAAGGCCTTGAATTTGACAATCGTAATTTTTAGGTATCTAAATTTTTAATTGATAAATTCAGAACGTTGAAAATGTGGAAATATATTATTTTGAATCTTTACGTCAAGTCTGGCAGTGAGCATTTAAATGTCTCAAAATTACTATTTTAATCTAGTAGTTTGTGAAATTCACTTAATTTGAAATTATTCTTCCAAAATTACAAAACTTTATTTCAAATTTAAAGGAATAATCTTACATGGAAAGCTTTCAAATTACAAAATTTTTTAGGTCGTAATTTAATGCAGCTTTTGGTTCAAATTCAAAACGTTTAAAATGTTTCAATTAAAAAATAAACCTTTCTCATACTTCATCCTAAAAATAATAAATACTTAAACGATTTTAAATTCACTTTATTCAAAATCAAATAGACGAAGATTGATATTTCGAGAATTAGACCATTTAAAATGGAAAGTGCCTCAGGTTGTGCAACTTTTAATTGAAAACTGATCAAATAATGTATGATTTGACATTTAAATTGTTCAGGATTGTAAGATTTTCAATTTAAAGTTTTAATAACTTAATAATTAAATTAAATTTTTTTTAAATTGAATACTTTCAGATTGGAAATCATAACTGTGACAATTTTAGGGTTGATAAGGGCCAGGGAATTGAAAAATGATCAGGGAAGTTAAAGGTAATAAAATTCTGTATGACTGTTATCACTAAAGTTAAAGATAAATTTAGAAATAAATATTTGTTTAGCATTATTGATATCATACGTATAAGGTTGTTTTTATACTATACAAAAATGTATATAACGGTCAGGGAAAATGGAAAATTGGTCAGGGAAAAGTCAGGTAATTTCGAAATTGGGATTTCGTAGCAACCCTGAATTTTAATCCGTCAATCTTGTACACATTCAAATTAAAAGTCTTGATAGTTCAACAATTTTGAGCTTTTTTTCCTATTTGTCGAATTGTGATGTCCTTAAAGTAAAATAGTTTAAGTTTGAATGTTTCAATTCAAAATAACTAGGTTTGAAAATCTCCAATATTATTTTTCTGTTTGAAAACATCGTAATAAAGATTGTTGAGCTTTCATGGCTTGTACTTTAGAATTGTACAATTTTTAATGTTTTTTGATCTACAGATTATTTGAAACGCCTCACAATTAGAATTCTTTCGCATTAAATTCGTTAATTTGGAGATTCTTTTCTGAATACTTCAAATTATAAATTGTTTAGTTTTGAATTTGAAAACCTAAATCACTCGGAGAAATGTTTAAAAACCGGGGGAAAATGGAGCCAGTGATATTATTTGTTAAAATTATTGAAAATTGCCTGTCACAATAATATCACTCTTAACATTCACCAACTGCGTCGTTAATTCCAGAAAATAATAACTTTTCACAATTGACTGGGGACAACAATTGTTTGAACAAATCAAAATTGTTTAAATAATTGTTAAATATCCTAAAAAATATTACTCCTAACATTCATGAATTGTACCATTCATTCCAGAAATGAATAACTTTTCACGATTTGGTGGAGAAAAATTCTACAAGCAGAAATTGTTTGAACAATTTCACAATATGTTAAACAAAAAATATTATTTTTGACATTCATCAATTATATAATTTGTCCTGATCAAAAGTATCTTTTCACGATTAACAAATAATAATGGTTTAAACAATACAAAATTAGCTTATAAATACTTGAAAACTTTTCACTTATAGAGTAAACATAATGCATCATGAAAAAATTCCAAAAAATTATGTTTTCAGCATGAAGTTAATATAAAACTGCTATCTTGCATTTTTTGGGCATTTTCTGATCACAATACAAGGCGGTTGTGGGACACAACGTTAAAAGTTATTGGGTAAAAATTATTCGTTGAACATTCCTTAAGATGTGTCTAAACTTTTATTCACAAAAAGTTAATAAGAAGTACTTTTTCCCCCATTTTTTCGAAAGCTGAGTTCTTCCCATTCAAAACCCTGTGTTAATTTCAAAAGCTAGTGCTTTTTGACTATATCTACGATACGAAGACAGAAGACATTTTTTTAAATGAAACTTTAGGAAAGTATTTTTGACTCCTGAAAGAAAGTTTTTTCACCACTATTAGAACTACAGTACCGGCTACAAGTAAAGAGATAATTTTTCATTTTTGCCGATGTTCCAGATTTAATTTCAAATACTCGAAAAATCTAGGAAAATAATGGCAAAAATTTGAAAGACACGCGAACCTTGACATCTCCTCTTTAAAATGAGCCTAAGAAACGCGAAAAATGTTAATTGGTTCTCGAATCATCATTAAAAATGTACACGTAAAAAATCAAAGTACTCCCCTTTAGAAGCGACAACCTTTTTCCAGCGATCCTTCCACTTTCGGAAGCACTCCTTAAAGCCACCTTTCGGAATAGCTAACAGCTGCTTCGTCGCATCCTGTTTTATTTCCTCTACGTCTTTAAATCGTTTTCCTTTTAGACGATACTTCAATTTGGGAAACAGCCAGAAATCACAGGAGTATGGAGGCTGCCGAAATTGTGTAAGTCCGTGTTTCACCAGAAATTGCTCAATAAGCTGCGATTAATGGGCATTGTCCTGGTGAAGGACCCAATCGTCACTGACCCAGGCTCATCCCCAAATCTTGGATCAAAATGTCTGAAACAATAGTTTTTGGAATCCCGCGGTTTTTCTCTATCTCTTCCCCTGTTAAGCAACAATTTTCATTAATTAACCCTCGCACTCGTTCCAAAGTTTGACATGTTTTGCCCGTTTTGCGTCTGCCAGAGCGAGTTTTACTTTCTACTGAAGTGCGACCACTTTTAAATTGCCTAAAACATTCTTTAATTGAAGTATTACTCATAAACTCATGATGATACACTTTTCAAATTATAAGGATCGTTTCCGAACATAAATGGCCAAGTTTTTGGCAAAATTTAGTGCGCACTGTTTGGCGCGTTCCGTCATCCTGAAATGCGACACGTACGTTGTTAGACCATTATGCGACTGCGTACACTAGTTGAATACAGATTTTCAGGTCCGTGTCACTTAGTAGCAGGTCTTACAGGTGTCCCCTTAAATCTTAAATACCTATTTTTGACAATAGCACAATTAGGTACAATGTTAGAGCACAAGGTCGGATAATTTCCGGACAGACCTCGTCATTCGACAACCAGTTTCTTTTCATTCCAATTTTGATCAATATTTTCCTAGGTTTTGCTAGGAGTGGAATTTGAATCTTAAAAATTAGCAGAAACTAGACCGTTCTTTTTAACTCACTATCTCAGTCTTTATTTATCAAAAATGTTTCAAATAAGGCTTATTTGGCGCGAAATAAAATAATCTTTCCACGTTTCTTTATAACTTATTCTAGTCTATTACGTCCCGGAGATATCCTGCGAGAAGTGAGTTCATGTTTTTATTTGCGAGCTTTTTAGGTGTCCTGATACACCTGGAAGATACTGGACGAATGTCGAACATTATTTGTTTCGATACATCCTACTGTATATTCTAAAATAAATTGGAAGAAGCAGATTTTGAGCTTTTCTCGTATAGGTAGTTTGGAATTGCCCTATCCGGATTTCATTGATACGTCTTGCCACTCGCTGATCATCGACGGATATTCTAGGTATTGGATATCAAGTTTGCGCCGATAGATTCAATCAAGGTGAAGCAGTGGAGCGAAGAACGAGCTGCAACTTTGTAGTAGTGGTGCTATCCTCGTTTCGTTGAGATATCCATTACAAATCGAATTCTCTGTCTTTCCAACAAGAGGAAAAAGCTGGAGAGAATTCATGATATCCGATGTATAGTTCCAGTCTCTGTATCAGAAGCGAGGAACTTTGGATTTTTAATCAAGAGTCTCTTCTCCAAGGGTACAGTGTGGGTGGGTAAATATCATCCGAGCCGTGCTGTGGGTTTCTAAAGTTCAAAGGAAAAGCCAACGACAGTGTTGAAGGTTTCCGTGGATAAAAATTGCTTTTCCATCCAAGGGTCTCTCCTTTTTCCTTGGAAAAGAATTTTGATGCTGCCCTTTTGACAATTATTTCAGTCTCGATTACAAGGTTATACAGAGAAGTGGGAAAATTCGTGAAAGTGAAAAGCTAGAAGATTTAAACTGCAAATAGGTAATTTAAAAAGTCTGACTCAACCCTTTTCCCAGGGTGTCTCCTGACCTGGGGAAACGGGAAAGCCGGAAATTTTGTGCATTTTGAAAAATACGGACAAATACCGGGAATTCATGAAAAGATTCGGAAAACCTGTGATTAGGAATTTAAATAATGTAAGGGTTGCCAAAATTCTGCGATCTTCCCCACAAAATGGGGTAAAAATAAAATAGAGCTGCGATAAAAAATTTAAAACCTGGGCACCAAAAAAAATATTTTGAAACAACATTTTTTTTAACAAGGTTCTTAATGGTTTCTTTAACACTAAAATTGTATAAAATAGCAATATACATAAATACGAGGATGATCGAATAACTTATGTTAATTCAAATCATTTCTGTTTCTAAGAAATCACACTTTTTATGACTTTAACCGCTGCCAAATAATTGTTTTCCAATCGGACACCAAATGAGAGTTTTTTTCTTCGTTATAGTTAAAATCAATCACCCTTTTTACGTAAATTTGATGCTCGTAACCTTTAAACAATTTTGTAAAGATCTGAAAAAATTAGGAGAGTATTTTCTCTTCCAGATAAACAAACTGTCACGATACGGCCGCCGAGAAGTGAAAAAACAGTTTTTTGTGAACCAGGCTAGTAGACATCCTTCGCTTGATATAAAACTGAATGTTGATAAAATTTTAATTTGCATAATATCAAGAGAGGAACCTGATAATTTCATAACAGATGAATGAATTCAATTCTCTTGTCAGATGAGGAAGAGAAATGTATTCCCTGCAGGAAGTACGTTAATTAAAATTTTATTTCAGGCGCATTTCATTCAGAATACGCAGCAAATAGAAGATAAAATAGATCATAAAAAAACATTGAGAGATGCTGGGGAAGTAAACGTAGTGTTTTTATCGCGTCAGCGGCACTCGCTTTATCTTTCTCGTCGCTAATATTGCGCTAGGCGGGCGAGAAAATTGCGAGATTCCCTTCAGGGTGATCGTCGGATTCAGGCTCGGGTTGAACCCTGATCCCTGGGATATGGCTTCGGTAACGTACGTACAGTAGCGAAGCTAAAGAAAACTCCAAGTACTTCTCGGGAGAGTGGTCATTAGAACCTACAATTTTCTCCGCGCAGAGCGTTTCTTATCCTTTCCATTCGTTGCGATAATAAAAAGCGACCCCTAATTTAAAATACGAGCACGGAAACATCCTTGCCATCAAGCCGGATGGGAATCAAAGACAATTTACTCTGCACGAGATTCTGTTTTATTTCCTCAAACTGGAAGCAAAAAAAAAACAATTATTCTAAAAATCACTGACAAGAAAAATAGGTATGAAGTATACGGTAATTTTTTTTATATTTTTCAACAAAAACCTTAAAGTTTATAAAAGAATGGTTAGTTTTAATTTCAACAGCAGCACATAACACTAGGTAATAAG
>CAKNWT010313581.1:347-15754 GCA_932066315.1 Andricus coriarius | reverse complement strand
AGAATTTTCAAGCATCCAATTTCTAACCGGTGAAATATATTATACAGGTACATTTTTAGATTTAGTTAAACTATTATATGTTATATCTTTGTACGAGAGTTTCTGTAATGACTGTAAGATTTTGTTCCTATTTCAGTGAGTTTGTCTGACAGTTTGTTGTCATAGAAAAATAACACTTCCGTGGAAACGCCCCTATATTCTAGTATTTTTAAATCAAATTGATTATAATGTTTTATATTTTAGGATATTAATTATACAATGTTCAAACAAATTATGGAAGACTTGCATTCCTACGTATCTAAGGTAAAAGACGGTTCAATGAAAATTCTGCCTTCTGAAATACCGACAGCAATTTTGTTAGCTGGTAAATAACACTTACCTATCTAATCAGCTACATATATATAGTTTAATATATTTAACCCAATTACGAATTATTATTAATCATTAGGTGTCAATGTTCCTGATCACGTCATGCTTTTTGATAAAGTAGTATCAACTCTTGAAAGTGTTACTCCATATATAGCCACTGTTAGCTCTAAGAATTGTAATTCCATGAAAAACATGGTTGAAGAAAGCATTTATCAATTAATCAATGCAAAAACAAAGGTTAGTCTTAATACTGAATTACATAGAAAAAAAATTTAGTGGTGACTAAGAAATCGATCCTTTCAGAACGGAAACCAAGTCCAAAGCTTAATGTCTATTAAAAATTGTCAACAGCAAAAAATTGTAAGAAACCTATTTTCTAACTAAGCCTTCTTATGCAATACAATACATGAAAGGGCGTATCAGAAAAAAGTATGCTTTTAATCATCAAATATTTCTGACGTATTAGAAAGAAATATATAACAATGAAAAAAGGGGGAGAAAAATAAAAGAGTCAACAAAACCAACCTCTTACTCTTATCCTTATTCTTTCTCCATCTTATGAAAGAAACTTTGTTCGAGAGTAAAAATTTTCTACGACGAAAGACACCAGAAAAAGAGAAAATTTATAGAAATGTTATTTACGAAAAGAGAGAAGAATCGTGCGATTAATTTTAAAAAGATGTTTTTAAATGTAACAAAACTTCTAATATCTATACCAATTTTGTAATGACATTTAGGTTTCTCAGAATTTTTAGGGTCTTTGAAAAAAATGTTTTCCTTAAATGTTCCCAAGACATTCCACTGAAAATATTTACTATTTCAGGATGATCCAATTATAAAGAAGACTCACTGCACTTTTCGTGCTTTGAGTTGCTGGTATCAAGAATCGAACAAAGAAAATACACCACTAGTTATAATTGTACGAGATTTCGAAAACTTTTCCGCCAAAGCACTGCACGATTTTGTCTATAATTTAAGGTAGATCAACTAATTTATTTTTAGATTTCCTAATAAAAAAATATATATACTATATATTTATACAGTGACTTTTCACCCATTCAGTATATACTCCACGATGAAAATAGTTTTGATCTTCGGCATTGCAACAAGTTTGCATGTAGTGCATAGAACCCTTTCGTACGATGTTACATCAAAACTTCGAGTAAAAGTATGTAAATATATTCAAGGTGCTCCACAGTAGACTAATAAGTCTCTAAATGAACCTCTGATTATGATTTTAGGTATTTTCCACACAAACACAATTGAAAAGTTTATCAGATGCTTTGGAAGGAATTATTTTCTCACACGAAATACCGTTTAAGCTAACAGGAAATGCGTTTAATTTGCTTCAGGATATTTTTCTGTTTTATGATTTATCGGTTGATGGATTTATGCAAGCGTACAAGGTATATTTATATTATAAATTAACCCTATCAGCCTACACTGGGTATATCAAACCCGTGAGATATTTTCGGTTTGCAGTTTTTACTGGAAAGTTGTTTCAGTTTTGTGAAAATATTTATAGTACGTGTTGAATGCATCTTATTAATTTTAAAATATTCATTTTTGTGAGACTTTTAGCTATAGTTAAAAAAAATATATCCTGTACGTTAATTTGATCCAGGAAGTGTAACAGGCTTTGAGGGTTAAGGACATGTTCGGGCCTGGGACTCAATACACTATTGACAATATTTGACACGAAAAATTGTCTTAATGGCTGATTACGGGCCGTGCATAGTCAAGAAAGAAAAAAAGATTCAATCCAATTGTTGAATTTTTAAGCCAAAAAGACGAATTTTCAACAAAATGATTCAATTTTGAGCCAAAGAATAAAATGGTTAACCAGAAAAGATTAGTTTATAATCAACAACTTTTCAACCGAAAATAGTGAACTTTCAACCAGAAAAGTTAGAATTTCTTATTGGGTACTATTATTTCAGTTTGCATTTAAATGTAGAAGCAAGCAAAAGAGGGGCACAGGGAAAAAACTCTGAAGTCTACGATAAATAAATAGGAATTTTGATAATTTATAGACTAATTAATAACATTCAAAATAAACATTGAAGTTCATTTTTAATACTTTTAAAATACTAGGTTAGAAAACTGTAAATTTGGCTTAAAAAATAAATGTAATTTTCCATTACACACTTTCTGATTTCGGACTATACACTTTTAAATTTGGACTACACATATGTTTAATATTTGAAAACTGGTATGACACTATTTTGCCAAATTTCGGATACTACACTAGTTTTTATCTCTGAAGTGAGACCGAGTCCTGCATGTTTTGAGTTTTACGATTTTCAAGTTGTTTCACAAATATTTAATTTGACAGATTTGCTTGGCCCTAAACTTTTTTGACAACAATTGGGCTTCTCTCTGTTGTAATTCAAGTGATATCGCAGACAAAATAGATGATTTAATGCTGTCTGACATTCAAGAATTTAAGAAAATACCTTCAATAGCCCACTACTTCAAAGGAAAAGAAGAATTGAATACAAAGGAGTTTAAAGTATTAGCTAAAAATCGGTCTTTATTTTAATTGTTTTTTACTTTTTAGTATTATTAATAATGGACATTATTTTTTTGTTTAGAAATTTCTCGTCGATCGCACAAAAATGTTTCAAAAGTATATGCACGAATTTCTATCAGTGCTTAAATGCTTGCATGCTTTTGTTGGTACTCTGACAAGTGCTCCCTTAGGAAAGAACGTAAGTCTTTCTGGAATAAACCCTTGCCTATCAAAAGAATTGATATTTTAGTGATGATTAATCTTTCAATTTCATTCTAGTTCCGAGAAATATACGGGAGGGCTGTTAGCTCAAGTTTAACGGATTCGGATGAATACAAGAGTGCACTACAACTTTTAAAATACCTGGCTAAAGAAGAGCTCCTGTTGAAACTCACTGAAGTTATAGAAGTTGCTAAAGACAATGAAAAGTTCTTACCTCAGAATTTTAAGAAAAATTTAGAGAAGAACTTCAAAATCATACAGAACGCTAGTTTAGAAATCCCTTCTCCAGTTAAATCAAGAAAGATTGACTCAGATGAGACGTCACCAAAATCTGAGATCAATAAAGTCGGAGAGAGATTTAAGCGCATGGCATTTGTAGAGGTTAGTCAAAAAATGATTAGCAACATTGATTAATTCTCAAGTTTTTAGCTTTTTTTTATTTTTTACGTGAATTTTTAAGGACCTGCGTAGCAAGGCACGTAAGACTTCGCATTCGCCGTACAAAGAAGCACAGGAAAATTTTGTAGATTATCTCGACAGAGAAATATTTTCTGTTTATCTGAAGAATCCTAGAAAATTTGTGGGACATGAAATTTTCTGTTTCCATGATAGCAATTTGGTGAAGCGACAGATTAAAGGTTCTCTCCGAGCTGCAGTTCATACTGCATTGAATGATCCCAGATTTTATCTTAAGGTATATTTTTACTTTAAATTATTCTTAGTACTCGGGAATCAAGCTTTTGCTTTTTATTTGGAAAATTATAGGGTTGAATGCATACAATTTAGAAGCGTAGAAACTTTTCAGAATGTTAATTTTGCACTCTTGAGATTTAAAATTGTTCTATTTTGAATCTTTAGGTGAATAAATGTCGAAATAACTACATTTAGAAGGATTTTAAATGGGAAAAGTTCAGTTTTCGAAAAAAGGAGAAAAAGAAGTACTTGTTACTAACTTTTTGTAAATTAAAGTTTAGTCACTTCAGAAGGAATACTTAAGGAGTCATTTCCACACATTAACTTTTCATTTTGACCCCACGCCCGACACGCCCTTATATTGTGCCCGGAAACTGCCCCAACAAATTCAAAATAGCAGTTTTGTATAAAAATCATGCTAAAGGGTGTATTTAAACAAAATCAACATGAATTATTTTTATTTGGTAAATAACAAGTTTTCAAGTATTATAAACTCATTTTCGATTGTTTAAACAATTTTTTTACCTGTAAATCGTGAGAAGTTTGTATTTTTCTGGGTAAATAATACAGTTGATGAATATCAAGAGTATCATATATAAGTAAATGATTATTAATTGTTTAAATAATTGCAAAATGTCTAACAAAAAATGTAACTCTTATAACAATTATCAACTGCGTTATTAATGTAAGAAAACAATAACTTTTCACGAATTATAGGAGAAAAAATTATTAAACAACAAAATATGACTGATTGCCAAAAATTGAATTAAATATTTTTTTTGTAAATTAAAGGTAACCCAAAAGAGTATTTAAATAAAAAACTATGAGATCAATGGCATGCGATTGCAATTAAAAAAAAAAGCTTCCAAAATCTGTAAAATGTATAGGCAGGACAGATCAAAATATTTCTAAATATGGAAACAATGACTGTTTCAATAATCATTTTGTTCTAAAATTATCTCAATAAAATACTGATAATCAAAACACAATTTATTAAACTTTCCAAATTTTAGAGGACTTTATTCACAAATTATAAATAAGAAATTAAGCAAAATGTCTCGTCGCGCACCTATCCCAAACTACAAATTTTAAATAGAAAATTGCTAAATAATATTAACACGATTTTCTAAGTATTTAAATTTTGACAAATATCACTTATATTGGGTTAAAAGAGATCCAAGTTCAATATAAATTGTTTAAACCAATGAAAAATATGTTTAAAAAACAATAATACTCTTGAAATTCATTAACTGTATCATTTATCCCGAAAAATAATAACTTTTCGTGATTTACAGGGAGAAAACATTGTTTGAAGAAATAAGAATGGTTTAAACATCTGAAAATTAGTTAAAAATTACTTGGAAACTTATCACTTGTCAAATAAAAATAATTCATGTTGAAAGAATTTCTTAAAAATCGCTTTTAGCATTATTTTTACATAAAACTGCTATTTTTAATTTCTTCGGGCAGTTTTCGGACACACTGCAAAGTCGTTGTGGGTCAACAAAATAAAATATTATTAAGTGGAAATTATTCTTGGAAAATTCCTTAAAAAGTGAGTGAGCTTTTCTCATTTGAAATCCCATGTTAATTTCCACTCAGAGAAGTGTTTCTTGACGCAAATGGAATTTCCTTTTATATTTAAATTTAAGAGGATTTTCATTCATCTCAAAAAGAATCTTTTTACAACAAAAATTATCCTTTCGCTTCATCTAGTCTTGCAGCCAAATCATTCCGTTTGTGTAAAAAAGATATTCATATGGTTCAAAGCAAAACAGACTACTGTTTCTCTGAATGTTAAAAGTCCCGGGGGGCCGGGTTACTATTGTCCGATTCGAAAAAAAGGAATATCTTTTTGCGGGAAACGTACAAATTGAGAATTCGTATTTTTTAAATTCAAATTTTACATAACCAATGCTCGAAAGTCGATGATTTGGACCATCCTAGTGAACATTTATTTTTTCAGTGTGACTGCTGCCATGTGAGTAACGACGGCGAAATTCTAAATACAATGCCAGATCTCAGTATAATTTATAAACTGCACTTAGAGAACAGGAAGTTGATTAACATGTACGACTGGTTACAGGTAATCATCCACCCTCGTGTTTATACATTAATGTTTAGAATACTTAAGCCGGTCGCATTTCATGATTCTAACGGCGATTCCGAATGATTTATGCGCTTCATTACGATCGTAACATCTCTCTCCCCGATACATACGATGCATACATATCCAGAGTCCAACTTTGATTAGTGATGAATTGAAATATGTCGTGTGTCGTAGACCTAAAGACTATTTAATTGTTTCAGTCATTCTTGTCGTTCGTCGACCCCAGCGAAACTGAAGAACAACGCGAAGTAGATCCAGCGATAAAGTATCCTTTCAAATTATACTCTCAAAGAACAAACTTACATCAATTATTTCTAAAAATTATTTGCACACTTCAACTCTGTCTCAGGAATTGTCCTTAATGAAATTTTATCTTAGCGCCCGATTCTCGCAGGCAGTTGCAGAATTGCAGTTCCTAGGGTACATAAAAGGATCTAAAAGGAAGACAGATCATGTCAAACGCCTTACTTGATTTAATTATTGATTTACAAAGTGATAATTAGTAGTCATTTACACAATAAACTGATTTTTAATTTTTTTTAGATGGGTAGAAGTTATTTCAGGCTTCAGTCTGTCCCCTAATCCATTTTTTATTTTGTATTGTATTTCCATCTTTCTCGTATTTTCGCTTAAATGCAAACTAATTTAATAGAACCCAATTAGATAGTTTAACTATTTCATATTGAAAGGTGTAATTTTTGGTTAAAAATTTAATTTTTTTTGAAAATGCAACCTTCTTGGTTAAAACGACATATTTTTTTCATCCAAAATTAAACTAATTTAAAGTTGAACTTCTTTGTTAACAATTCATTTTTTTAAAGATTTATTTCATTGGCTGAAAATTAAACTATTTCAATTATGTTTAACAATTTATCATTTGTAGATAAAAACTCGACTATTTGGTTAACAATTTATCCTGAGGTATTTTGTTGAAAATTCATTTTTTTTTGGTAGAAAATTAATCTTTTTGGTTGAAAATTCATCCTTTTTGGCTAAAATTGCAACTCTTGGTTGAAAGTTGAGCTGTTTTGGTAGAAAGTTTCACTATTTTGTTGAAAATTCGTCTTTTCTTGTTGAAGATTCATTATGTCAGTTAAAAATTCAACTATTTAGCTGTAAATAAATTTTTTTTTTAATGTATGTATGCATGCATGAATGGCCTCTAAGCGGGTGTTTAATTTTTATAACATCAATAATTATGATAGACGTGATATAAGATCAGTAACGCATTGTTTCCAGGTTAGAAGTTGCATTGAACTTGAATGTTCTTTCAAAGATGTGTATTTATTGTAATGAATGTACTTTTTGGAGACCCCTAAAAGTCCAATTTCTTCTATTTTAAGTCCTCTATTTAATCAAAAAAAATATTTTTGAGGATCACTGTGAAGCTTGTTATTGAAAGTCAGTCTATATATACAGTGGTTAATTTTGAAATACGCGAAAGAAAATTGTGAAGAATGTGAACCACTTTATTTCCAATTAAAACTAAACTCTTGTTGCATGGAATTAATGTCTTCGGAGCGAGAAATCAGTGATATAAGCAAGAGCTGTTTACGATCTGAAAATTCCATGAGGTTCGAGTAGATTTGGGTCTGGCTATATACGAAAATAGATTTGAACCTGTATTGTTGTGTGCTGAGGCGGTAATTTTATTAGGCTAGGGCGCGAGCCAATAACAATTGCTTTCCGATAGCAAATGTTGATATCGTGCTTGCACAATGTAGACTTTTAGCGAGTATACTCGTACAATGTACAGTATACACACAGCGCGTTTTATATACCTATATAATTATGGATAACATGATTTTTATTTTACTGCTCAGTAATTGCGCAATTCAAAAGGACTATTGATCAATGTTACACATTTCTTTCTAAACTGTTGAAATTCAGAAAAAAGATACACTATGGGATCACGGCCCCATATTTAAAGCTGGGATTGTATTTTTCTTAAATCCCTAAAAAAAAGTATTATTATATTACATGTTAAAAACTGCACATTTTGAAAAAGTCCTTTTCTTTTTTATTTTATTTCCATGAATAATGATTTTTTAAATTTCTGTTTTATACATTATATTCTTTTTTAACTTTATTTTTTTCTGGTGTATTTTTATCAGTAGAAAGTATTGAGGTATTTAACCAATTTTTCAAAGCAACCAAAAAAACTGTCTTTAAAGAGAAAAATGACTAAGTAGTAAGTGTAAAAGTTGCTAAGTAAAGGCGCTACTTTGATCTATGAGGGCACTTTGGTGCAATAATTTACGAGATACACCTTTTCCCGGAAAAATCACATTTTTTACCTAAAATTGAATTGCTGAATCGCCGTGGTTCCTGTATACTATATTTTAATCTTAACTGGATGTACTTTTACGAATAGGGGACATGGTTTCGAATTTTGCGGCTAAATGCTGCGTATAACGATTGTGGGATTCGAGATACGAGATCCATTTACTTGTATCTTCGTAAAGATTCGAAAAGCTTGGAGGAAGCTCAGCTCTACATTTCAAACAAGGCTATAAAACTTTACAACGTAATAGAGATCTCCCAGAGATCGTAAAAATGATTAATTCAGAAAAGGCTATATTTGTGAGAAACGTTTTCTATTCGAGGGTGTGTCGAGGAAGAGGGAAACGTGCTAATCGGAGTCAGAATCGGCACGAGAATGGATCACGAATTTCCTACCATTGACTTTGATCAAATAATTATTGATTCAAAACTTCACTACTTATGTTTTCATTATTACTTAAAAATATATATAATTATAAACATGTAAAAAACAAGCTTATATATATATATATTATAATAAAAATGAATTAAATAATTTCCTCCGCAAGGGGCGGGGGGCAGCTTGTAAAAATAATCATATAATAATAACGTGTGAGGCTTGGAGGCTCAGGCGGTTAGGCGCTCGGATTTGACTTTAGAGGTCCGGGGTTCGATACCTGAGCTGTAGGTCCCACAAAGAGAACTTTAAACTTTATGTAAACATGTATGTAACGTATGTATGGATGTGAAAGATGTAACCATGTATAGGTTCAATAATTAGATGATGTTAGATAATCAGATGATTTCCTCTATATGATACTCGTATTATTTGAATTTTTCTTCTAGCTTTAGTCTCTGAGATACAGCATTTGTCTCAATATTGAGGAATCAAAGACTGATTATAGTTTTCCTAGATATTCAGTAGTTATATTTCAAACAAATTATGGCTTAATGACTTTAAAAACTATTCAGGATTTTCCAAAAATTAGTTTCAATCATTCATATATATATCCTTTTCGCCGAGATTCTGTGATGTTTTCATCCAAATTCTCTTCCGAAATTGCGGAGAAACGTTTCCCGAAGGTGCCCACCGATTTTGGAAGGAATTATCATAAGAAAATTCTTCGAAAAGTACTTAAACGTGGTGTGTAACTATGTCCATCTCCATAGAATTGACGATTTTTTCTAAGAAAATGGATCGTAAGTATATTTTTATAGCATCGAGTACTTAAAAACGTAAAATAGAACTGCTAAAATAATATTTCAGCAATAAATGTGTGTAATTTTTACTTTTACCCAAATTTAGAGCGTTGGGCTTTATGAATTTTTATTGTGTTTAGCACTATTATATATTAAATTTATACGTTCCACATATTTTGTGAATATATATCTTTAAAGAATATTGTATGACAAATTTTGAAAAGAAACCATTAAAATTGATTTGTTAGATAAATTTTAAATACCTCAAGTTATCTATGTCAACCTCAAAATAGAGATCGGTGCGCTTAAAACTCAACCTATCACATCAACATATTATAATTAACAACTTTGAAATGCAAAGTTTACCTGTGTCGAATTCCGAAGTTAATTTGAAATGACTTACATATGTGTGCAAAGTTTTACGTCGACTGGATTTCCCAAGATTTGAGTGGCCATTCTGAATATAAAATGTGTTTGATAAATAAATAGGGAATTTGAAGAAATCCTGTTGAATTTCAACAGCTTCTGAGTAGTTGGAAGCTTTTGAAAGATATCTTCACTTTAGCTTTCAAGAAAAGCCATTCTAAACTAACGTTAAGTTAATGTTCCGAATTTCCCAAATGTCCCAAGAAAGTGTCGATGTCATTTTCCTTTTTATAAAGACGTGGAAGCTTTCAGATTTAGGAGATGGTGCAGGAAGCACATCAACGCTTCACGAGAATGGGATCGACCTGATATACAGGTTACGACGTCCACTTCCTGGTTGGGTGGTCTGTGCAGTCTCATCCTGGCCAACGGCGACAAGATCCAATAGAGATAGCGTTGCCATCAGCTAAAATGTCGGGGATTCAAGTCTTGTGAGAGGTCACCAAGGTTAAGAAGGTCCCTCGCGACCCGGGAAACTGATTCTAGATTTCCTCACACCTTCTGACTGAATCCAAAACCTCTTTTCTTACAATCTCTCCAATTCGATTTGCATTTTTATTACATGAGATTCATCTGTTGAATCACAGTGCAGATTCCACATGGGTGAAAATCAAAGTCACCCCAATTCGCTTAGAAACTTTATTATTTATTTGCAACAATTCAAAAAACAAGAATTGTTGCATTCTTTATGCTTAGTAGTTTCGCATTTGAGGAGTAAGGTAAATAGGGGCAAAAGGGGGAATTAGTTTGAAAAGGGAAATATAACGGAAGAGGGAAAAGCGTACAGTGCAACATAAAATCAATAAAAGTCATTTGTACAGTCATTGATTAACAAAATAGGGAAACAGTTTTCAAAATGATTTTTCTCAATCAGAGTAAGTCTTCGCAGATATTCGTCACATCAGTCAGTTTTTAATTTATTTGCAGATAAACATCGACGTTTCCTTTAAAATGATATTTTGCAGAACGGTTCGTAATTACGAAATTCATTTGTACACAGCTAATTGGTAAACAGTCCTAATAACGACAGCCGATTGCTCAAGCGGTCAGAGGACAAATGCATTGGTTGTGTAATAATCGTAGGTCTGACGATTTCGTGTCACTCACGTGACGGCAGTATTTTACGATGCTGTTAGGTAAAAGCTACACGGGTAGTTAATTCGACTCTAATTTGCTTTTGGCGAAATCAGAGTGGGCGTTAAAATTATTGATCACAGAGAACGTCGATGACCACAGAGTAGGCGAAACCTCTCCGAATATCCGGAACCTAATTACATCCTGGATTTAATTAGTTGACCTACTGTACATTAGTGATCAGATAAAGAAAAGTCTAATTTCATTATCTAAAAAACTCTGTCTATGATTTGCATTTTAAAGTCAAATTCAATATCAATTTCACTTAAAATAACTGCTGGATCATTTATCTCCTCTCAACATAAAAAGGAAAGTTTAAAAGAGAATTAAAGGATCGCCACAATTTTGGAGAAAAGTAATCTGAAGTCAAATTTGTATTTCACTCAAGGTTTCAGGGCATAATTGCTTTTCCGTTTCGTGAATTTTCAAGTACCTTTCGAAATCAATTCGCTTATCAAACAGTTTAGAGTAGGGTGTATATGTCCCAGGGATTTTAATTAATCCTTCTTTTCCACACTTCTTTCTTTCATCTACTCTCTCTTCGAAACTCAATAAACGGCTTCGTTCATCTCACTCATCCTGACATTTTCCCAGCTGGATGCCTTTTTATTCCTCGAGATTGGAGGTAAAAAAGAAAAGGCGATAACAAAGGGCGTGATCGACATATGAGGTGACACCAATATTTCTGGATTAAAACGGATGGTGGGTTAGAATCCGTTCAGTTGAGCGCACGTCACCGGAACCAGAACGTATTGGTATTCCGTCATCGTGGCGAGAACCTTATGCAGATTTAGGACAGGTATCATCAATATTCACCTCGGGCGTTAAATTATTCCCCGGCTGGCACCACCCCAGAGACAGATATTTGGTTCAGGATGAACGATCACGGACCCAGAAGAGACAGCAAAAAGTCAGATTGGAAAAAATTTTGCTGAAGCGACAAGACGTTAAGTAGAGACTGCATGAATAGCAAACGTTATTCTAATTTATGTTCGGTACCGACAGTCTATGATTTTACAAGCTTCGTTCGCAAGGGTCTGAGATTTTTATCATTTTAATGAAGGGCATAAAAGCAATTTCCGACGAAACAAAAAAGAGATAAATGAATGAAAAAAAAAAGAAAATAAGAGGAAAAGATGAAAATGGACGAAAAAACAGAAACCCTTTATTCTCTCACAAAATGCCAAATATGTTTTTTGGATCACCCACCTCGAAACTTAGGACTTCCATGCCTCTAAATGGTGTGCAAATTACTTCAATCCAGAAAACTGTACCAGAATAATATTGGCGCATGCGCACTTTTAAATCGAGCCAAATAAGGATATTCTTAAAAATTCTAGACAAAAATTATACACAAATTCGACTAAACCATCATACGGGATGGGAATTTTTGCACAGACAATCACCTGTTTTGCGTACTTATCACATTAGCTATTCCGACATTTTAAAATCTCTCCGTTCAGACATGAGATTCACTCCATTTTAAAAATAGGGTTTTATTCTTTGTCTAATTTTTTTTGTTCTTGATTCTGTTCCATACATTTTTTTAATAAAAAATACATCAAATAGGGTAATGTTAGTTTTTCTGAAGTACTGCACCTGCGACAAGTTACCCGCCACCTCGGGTGATTTGGTGCCCAACTATTATTGTTTGATATTGCATTATAATAGTAATTAATTCAATTAGAGAATTTACATTTAAATTACATAAATCATTTGTAATAAGTTATTTTAATTTGAAATCAATTTATAGGTGACACAATGCGGCAATAAATAACTCAAATCAGCACATAACCTGACTTTCGATTTGAACCGTTTTCCATAGTTTTCGTATGAAGGGCTAATTTATTTGACGAAATTCTTTTTTCCTAATTATATAAGCTTAAAGATAAAATATTATAAGAATGCTGAATTAGTCAAATTTATTGTCAAATGTGTGTTATTCATCGATTGCATTCAGTTGCTCTGAAATTAACCAAAACTCACCGAAAAAAATCCTATAAATAAGCTTGCAATCAAAACGTTTTGAAAAATCAATTGATTATATATTTTTTAATCGGTTAAATATTATGAAAGAATTCAGACGATAGAACTATTTTCTTGAGCCTGACTTATAGTTTTTTTGTAAATAGAGGTACGCAAACTTAGCTTAAAAAAGAACAGAAATATCATATTTACACTACTCATCAAATTTACGGAGACACCCAGTCTTCAATTAATGGCTATTAGTATTCTATATGATTTCACGTCTTACCTACCGTATAATGTATTTTTCAGCATTCTTGTTTTATTACTAAATAAAAACTCGCCCTGAAATTTAGAAAATAAAAGAAAATATATACCAGTTTATCGCTATCTGGCTCACTGGAGTTTATATTTTAGAAAGAAAAAGTTTGTCATCATGCTTATCTTACAGCCGTCATATAAGCCACCAGATGCACCATCTGTCTTTAACGACGATATTATGAAAAGTTTCTTAAAAAGGACTTTTTATTTATAAATAGAAACTTCTACGGGCCAGGCAGCGGCGGATTGATATTTTTTGACGATATTTTATTTATAATTATAGTTAAGATATTGTCAACTTGTTGATTTTCACCTATCTAATGCGCCAAAATATAATTTAATATTACGCGCCAAATAAATCTTGAAGATTTGAAACGAAGGGTGTGACTTTAAAAGGTCATATGAAATAAATTATGTAAAACTGTAATTATTTGAAAAAATCTAATTTCACACCAAAATGGGTAGGTACATAATTTATATCAGAAGAAAAATTGGCGTTGGCTTGGGGTGCCGTCCACGTGTAACCTCGAAAAACTTTTACCAATGTTGACCCTCATCCCCCGGATTCTCTGTGCACTTGGGGTTATTTCATATTTTGTGAAAATATGGATATTCTTGGTATTCATAAGCTTGAAAAAGCCTTTGAAATCATAAGCTTAATGATACAAGGAAGGAAGTCCGAACAAAAAGCAGTGCAAATTTTCTTAGATATTCATGTTCTTCTGAAAAGAAATCGGCAGATACAGGAGAACACATTGTATATGGATATTGGAAAGTTAGGCTTATTTTGAGTCAAATGTTCCATTATTTGGAGATGCAGCAAAATCTAGTAGCTGAAAAGGTTTTAAATTGAGACTTTACAAAAAAGTCTACAATTAAGTCTGATCATTGCCCTGAATTGAAACTGATTTCTGTCTCAATTTGAGATTTACGATCGGAACAATAGACAAACTATTAATTTTAATTGTGAGCTAATATCATAATATATAGTCTTGTGTCTTTTTATTTTAATATAAAAACGAGGATAAAATCTTCAAAAGTAAAATTGTGTTACCTACAAGTGAGAAGTCCAATTTATTCTTTCCAATTTTGAAGCGCAGGTTACACTTTACTCTAATCGTAAAAGTATACTTATGAACTGTGACGTCAAAATCAGTTAACAATTTAGATTGCAGTATAAATAAAAAATTTTTCCAAAAATCTAGGACTCAAAATCAGACCTTGAAAACATGAGACGCAGGAAGAAAAGTCCAGCTTTTTTCTGTATAATGACTGTTAAGTTTTGAAAGCTTTTTATTCAATAACGCAGAGAGTTTTTTCCTTTCAAAAGAGAAATAACTCTTGAAAGATAAATTTCTTGAATCTATTAAATAAATTGAGGGACGAAAAATCCTTTTGTCTCGATATGCAGACGTCCTACAATATCGATAGGTTGTAGGATATGTAACCCGGAAAAGCTGGCTTAACTGTGCCAAGTCCAATCGGCAAACAATCTGAGTACAAAGGAGTGGTGGGGTTACTAAAGGTTAAAGTCTCGACTACGATATAGGGGCTCTCGGTGCACGGTGAGTTAACCCCTTTGCCTTTGACCCTTACACATCTAGCCAGCATTCCGGCTTCTAGAAGTTGGGTTTGGTCCTGCTGCCTGGATAACATGAACGTGATAGAATCTATGTATGGTTTCCTCCAGCAAATCTGAAAGCTTTCTACGTATTCCACTACATGATTTTGCGAAAACTTGTTTCAGCACAACGTACGACGTACGTTCATGGAATTTTTTAAAATGAATATTTTTCTTTTGTTATACTCTTATGCAACAGCAGTATCGCAATTTTATAGACTGAATTAGAATTTGCTCTATTCATATTTGGTTTACTGTACAAAACATACTTTTGAGCGATAAGGGGATGTTCATAAATTACGTAAATTCTTTTGGGCGGGGGTACGTAAAGGTAAAGATTTTATTGTAAACAACTGTTTTTCAGTGCAATCTAGTGATTATAGTACCTAGTGCATTAAATGTAAAACAAATTTATGTTACCACATTTATAATTGTAACAGAATTACTTGTAATTAATATTATTAATATTAATATTAACTGTCATGATCATAAATTATCAAAACAAAAAAAATATGAAATCCTATCTAACACAACGCTGCTGAAGACTGGTGACCTTCTCAGCATATAACATC
>CAKNWT010313531.1:17698-34943 GCA_932066315.1 Andricus coriarius | reverse complement strand
ATCCAAACAGATGATCATTTTAAGAGTTTAAAATAACAATTTGAAAATAGAAGCTCTAAACAAATTAGTATTTTTAACTACAAAGTAATCAAAAATGACCAAATTTCTTTAGATGCCGCTTGAATTTTTGAGAATTAATTTTAACCTAAAATTGTCTACTATTTAGATTTGAATCAGTGGAACTTTACTGACAATGAAAATAAGTCACTAATTTTTTAATATTTCAATTGGTGAAAATACATTTGTCGCTGAAACTTTAGTGTTTTTTCACTGAGGCAAGAAGTGATTAACCAGTGGAATTTCAGTGACCATTCACTTAACATAAACTTGTACAATGAAACAAATTAATATTAATGGCAACTTATTCTTGACTTGATTCACTTAATTTGGGTTTTCAAATAAAATGAAAATTGTGTTCAATAATTATTAGATACTTAAAAAATGTACATAAATAGTATATATTTGATTGGGATACAGTAATACAGAGCAATTATTTTGTCTCAAGAATTGACATCGTTCCCATTTTTGAGTGATTCATAGTCTCATTTTTATGCTAATAATTTGCGACTCTTATTAACCTGTGAAAGGTGTTTCCCTGTCAGGTCTACAGAACTGTGTAAATGGACTTAAGTCAAGTCAATTTATAGACAGAAAGAAAGAAACGAGTACACTATCCATTCAGTATTAAATTACCGCTTTGACGGTCGAGTAAATCCTAACATGATTCCATACCTTCCATTCTTCAGTATAATTGACGTACTCCTAATCTACATAAACTTTCTTTCTTCATATTTCCTTTTCAGGTGGTTCAATAGGAGCTGATTAAAACAATCAATAGATAAACAGTTAAAGTTTTTAAATTGAAATCAGTAGTAGATACATTATACTGCGATATTAACCAAATCATTTAGGGCCAATACAAACCTCCAGCGATTATTATAGCTATACGTATATTTTAAAATAATTAAACATTATTGTACACGAATTAGGTATTTTTACTTCAACCGTCAGCTAACTTCACTTCGTTAATTGCTGAGGGGATAACAAAAGACCAAATGCATGGGATTCGGTCCATTTTTGCCCTATTTTGCTAATATCTTCGAAAAAACTAATTTTTTCTATATAAGTGTAGGAGAAAAATAGTTTTTGTTTTTTAAGATCTATTTAATGACATAATAAAATGATAATAATCATCATTCATTGCGAAGATATTACAAAAATAAGGCTTTGTCCATGCATTTGGTCCTTTGTTTTCCCCTCAGCAACCCTCAGCAATCAAAGAAGTGAAGTTAGCTGGCGGTTGAAGTGAAAATACCTAATGAGGTTGTTTTAATCCACTGAGGGCGCTGTCGATCACAGGTACCTTTTGCCCGCGTATTTTGAAATGACATAAGGGTTTATTCAAGTATTACGTAGCATTTTGAGAAGGAGGGGGAGTCTAATTGTTGTATATTCATAATGCAAACATATGCATACAAT
Organism: Andricus coriarius; assembly: GCA_932066315.1. Classification (NCBI taxonomy): domain Eukaryota; kingdom Metazoa; phylum Arthropoda; class Insecta; order Hymenoptera; family Cynipidae; genus Andricus; species Andricus coriarius. The sequence goes on along the minus strand of CAKNWT010313531.1, from coordinate 33,464 downwards.
GGGGGGGGGGGGGGGTCAAGCATAGGAAAAATTATGCTTACGTAATACTTGATCGGGCCCTAACAAACAATACTGAAGCATTTGTAACATAAGTGCGAAATTGTATACTTTCAAAATCAAAATACATTTTCTGAAAACACAAACTATTTGCAGAGAAAAATTATGAAATAAAAAATATTTATTTAAAAATGAGTGCGCTTATTCTGTATTATTAGAATAGTACGAGACAGTTTTTTTTAGCACATAGGAGAATAAAAAATTTTGTTATTTTTAAATTCCGGTATGAGTGAATTTATTAGATTATAAAAATATACTTCAAAATCATCCGATTTCGTTAAAAATGTGTTATCTTCGATTTTCTTGAAACTTCCCTAAGTTGTAATCCTAGTGGACTTCCTTCAATGCCCCAAATGAAGACGGATTTATAACATACAGGGGTTCGAATTTTCGACATTTTAACTCGCGTGCCGTTTTTCAAATAATCATAACTTCTGCTTAAGTTGATCAACTTAACTTTTACAAGAGCGTTTTCTAAACGCTTTTAAATTAACTTAACGATACAAATAATTATTTTGCAATAAGAAAATTATTTCATGCGCATTTTCCCATTTTAAATATATTTTTAAGTTTTTTCTCCAAACGTAGGCCCCTTGAATTTGTATGAAAATATTTTTTGAAAAAAGCTTAATTTTTTCTATTGAAAATCGCCTAGGGTAGGAAGTGGGGATCAGATTGCTATTGGACTTAAAAGAGGGTTCTTGCGCCCGGCTGCCGCGCCGCGAACTGCTATATAGTGTAACTATAAGCACCTCGTAGGTCTTATTGTGTCCATTAATAATATTATTATAATATTACTGTAGTAATTGCAAATTATTTAAACATATTTTTTTATTGATTTTTAATCCTGAAATTGTAACATTAGATTTGAAATTAGACGCCTCGAAGACCGGTATGTACCAACTTCGATGCAAATCTGTAAGAGTTTTGAAATTATTTTCGCCATATTGGATCTTTCATTTTCATTTTAACATATTAACATTAAATTTTAAATCATAGACCTCGAAAAACCTGCCCACTGTGCCAAGTTACATTCGAATCAGACGATACTTTGAAATTTGGCGAGCTGTCGAATTTTTCAGTTAAAGAAGTCATGGGTTCTTCACTTGTTTTGAATGCAGAAAAAAATGAGAGACCTTTAGTTCTTTGTTTGCCGCTATATGAAAATCTATTCTCACAATAGAAATGATCTATTATGAGATTTAGCCACGAACTAGTATAAGGAGATTCAACTCTATGGGCCATTTCGGAAAATTGTACCCCCCATTTTTCCGTGCCCACATCCTATAGCAAACCAGATAAAATATCGTAGCGCCTCTTGCGGAAACCTGTTATAACATAGGTTTTGGAGGTAGTTTTGAAAAAGGTCGTCATCAGTTCACGTTCGTCAGTTGTGACAGCCGGTAGCAGAGATATAAGTATGTTTATTTAAAAGTTTTTTAGAAAGAGCAGTGTATATGCAGTTTTAAAAGTAAGTACTTTTGAATACAAGAAAGACGTATAAGATGTATTGTATGCTTTGTGAGAAGTGACGATTTTCTAATCCATTACGATGACGATTTATAAAAGTGTAACCTATAATTTTATTTCGAAAGGGTAACGATCTCAAGTAGTTGCTTTGCTTGCAAATCGTCGCGTGGTGGGCGGAAAAAAAGGGATGACCTTACAAAGCGTAATTTATTTTCGCCTAAGACGGTCAGTATATGATAATATTAAATATACGTATAGTATACACTTAGCAGACGACGATAGGAGCTTTGATAGGAGCCTAAGAGGCAGACATGGTGAAAACTCCACAGTTTCAAATATTCTCACGAGAGGTGCTAGAATACTTTATCTGGAATGCTATAGAAAGTGGGCACGGAAAAATGGGGGGTTTCCTTATATTAGAGTTGGATCTCCTTATACTACTTCGTGGATTTAGCCTTGACTAAATTTATCCTCTTGAGTGATTAGATAAATTTAATTAATTATATTAATATTATTTAGATAATAATATATTCAATACATTCTCTTTAATTAGTTTAATCATGACGAGAAGGAGTTTGGGTATCGTTGTCTCAATAATTTTTTCAAGTCTGGGAAAAAGAAGAAACCACTCAATTTAAGAATAATTTCTACCACTCTTAGAAAGAAATATCCAAGCTCTTTATCAATGGGCGAAAAGAAATCTAGTTGAAACTTTAGTATTCTTTATTCATAAGGAAAGTCACGAAACAACTACTGAAGAACTTCAAAGTAGATTCGCATCTGCAAAAACGGTGCCTGGAATACAAAAGTACCACTCTTTCATACCCTCTCACAACTGAACTCTAGAACTGAGAAAATACTCCTTCTCTTCGCAGTTTGACGTTTTTCCAAAGAAAACTGTGCGACGAAGTAGAAAAAGAGTGCATGTGTAGTCAAGTGCAGTAATTACTCTACTCAATCATCGATGTGAGAAGCGAGGGGACTCACACCAAAAAGCACCCCGAATTAATAAAATTTAAAAATTATATTCAGCTTTAAATCACTTTGAAAACATTAATGAAAAGCAGTTTTACACAATAACAAATTATAAAAATATTTATAAAAATATATATAAAAACTTTGAAAAAAAAAATGTTAAAAAAATGTTCAATATATAACTATAGCCATATGAGAATAATATTATTCATGGACACAATAATAACTACGCGGGCCTAGTTACTCTATAGCAGTTCGCGGCGCGGCAGCCGGGCGCAAGAACCCTCTTCGAAGTCCAATAGCAATCTTATCCCCACTTTATACCCTACGTGATTTTCAAGGGGAAAAAAAACTTTTTTTAAAATCGAAAAATTATCATTAAATAATTTTTTTTATTTCAAAATCATTATTTTCATCGCAAAGCTCATTCAAAAATGTTTCAAAAACACTCTTCTAAAAGCTAAATTGATCAACTTTAGTAGTAGTTATGATTAATTGAATAACCGCGCGCGGGTTACAATGTCGCAAATTCGAGCCCCTGTATGTCGACAACCCGTCTGTCTGGAGGTCCATCATTTAGGGAATTGTAAGAGGTTCACTAGGCATACAACAGAATTTCAAGAAAATCGAAGACAACAAATTTTTTCCTTACGAAAAGAAGCTACTTGTCATGCCAAGTAGTATTTTCGCGACTACTTGAAAGATTGAAAATGTGCAGACGCGTCACGTAATTATATTTGAAATTCCTTATTTTAGTGATTACACGGAGAAAAATGGTTAGTCAGTCTGAAAATCTAGAGTGTCAGACTGACTTTATTTCAGTTTCAACTATGGGACAGCCCCCTAGATAGTCGAGCGTACGATCCATGGTGTGTCAAAATTTTATGGTTAGCTTCACTATCCCAGAGTGTAGAGTTTATGATCCTGGAGTTTGAAACTGATTATCTCAGGAATTTTAGTTTGATTATTCTGTAGTGTCAACTTAATCATATCAGTTGGTCAACTTTATAATCTTTTGTCCTTCTTCTACCTACATATATATATTCCTTAGAGTAAGAGAGACAAAAGAGACGGAAATTAAATTAATAAATGAAGCCTGAAAAACATGAAAATTGATATAAAATCGATCAATTCTGAAAGCATCTTTATTATTTTTGAAGAGTAGGATGACTTGAGACATGATTGTATATGTATAAAAACGTTGAAACCATAATACTTTGAACACGAGAGGCTAAGGAAACGGCGTCACTGCACTGAATTAAAACATTAATACTGGAAAATTTAGAAAACAATATAAATGCTTATTACTAATCTGGCAAGTCTTGTTTCTTTCTTAACGAATTACGAAATGCTGAGCACATTTTCGGTCGAAAATGTTGAGAATACGCACTAATTAATGAGTGACGCCTTTGTCCTTAATCCCTCGGAAATATCCAATTTGGCGTTCAAAATCAGAACGAAAATCACTCAAGCCACTCTTCAACATGTTCTCCACATTATATTCACTCTCGACACATGTTTGAAGTATCAAAAGATGGTTTAAACTAATTAACAGTGTTGTAAACCACGGCTAACGTGACACCGAACGTCAGTCGCTCCAAAAATGCGTTTCGGGTGTCGGGTGTGTTCGCTCGGCGTTCGGTAGAGGTCGTGACACAGCCACTTCTGTTTGACATTCTGGAGTGTCGATTTGACTATACTAATAGTGAGTCTGAATCACCTATGATTATTCAAACCGAATATAAAATTATGGTCTGCCTGACTATGAAGAAAAAATTGTGGGTGGTACTTGAAACTATTTAGATTATCAAACTGACCATCTAAATTTTGACACTTCAAGTTTGACTATCCATTTTTCTCCGTGTACGTGCTAATATTTATGGCAAAACAACTTGAAATCAAATAAAATAGCAATTTGTGTAAATTTGACAAAATAAATTTTGTAATTTGATTTTTATATTTCGTGGAGTAGACAGGTTAAGTACACAACTTTAGAGTAGGTTATGCTTGAAACACGGAGTAACACTCCGTGACGTGAAAGCAGGAGTTTTGTCTCAAAAGCGGCAAGTTTAAACTTATTGAAAGAAAGTAGGTGCAATGGTTTAACAAAATTAAAATATATATGTGATATGCGGAAGCTGAATAAGAATAACAAATATATAATACAAACAAATTAATCTGTTCCAAAGAAAAACCAAATTTATTGCCACAGTATCGCACTGAGATAGACGATTATTCGGTGAAATTATTATAATTTTTTTTTTAATAAACAATTATAATTCCAAAAATATCGCTAAGGGAAGAAAAAAAGTATTAATACGCTAAAATTCGACGCTCAAATTTTAATTAAAATTTAAATAATTACACTATCATTAACCTTGTACGAAAAAAATATATATTTGAATTTGTTAAAACATCTGCACTTGCTATCTTCTAATTAGTTCAAACATGCTGCTTTTGAGACGAAGAGTCCTGCTTTCAAGCGTAACCTGTAAAATTGTATACTTACCCTACCTGCCACACTTAATATAACAATCAAATAAAAAATGTATATGGTCAAATTGATGCAAATTGCTATGTTACTGTATTTCAAGCTGTTTTGCCATAAACATTAGCATGTAGTGGTTGAAATAAGCAATTTTAAATTTAATTGCGTGAAGCGCCTGCGGATTTCCACAATAATTGCAAGTAGTCGCGAAAATATTACTTGGCGTGAAAAGCAGTTTCTTTTCGTAAGGGTTAGGTGGGTACACCTGACAAATTTTACCATGTATAATACTAAAGTTATAAAATAAATGTATATAATTTTGCGAAAAAATTAATATAAGTTAATTTACTTTGATAAGGAAGCAGTCTATGTTACTTAATAATTTATAGGTAGCTATTCAACATAACTCTGTTAGAAGGATCGGTAATAGAATTTGTCTCTCAAACAGGAACCGATGCTCCTAAAGCTTCAATATTTTGCATAGGTATATCCCCATTACGCTGTGAATGATTTGATCGCGGAAGTGATACCCTGAACTTTTGAAAGAGATAAAATTGATCCCTTTCAATCTGCTTAAAGACAACGGTTACTTTCTTACAGAAGCAAGTCAGTCACGACGATGACGAGATTCTGAACTAACCTTAGAATACAGGGGAGATTAGATAGAAAGAGAAAGGGAAAAAATCGAAGAGGGACACGACGAATCTCGAAATGAACGTGACTTGTTCGTTGCATATGGCAAGCACCTGCCTAGCTCCTGCATTGCAGTTGCGATCAAGTCTTACTTTCCAGTATTTTTCTCAATACATGGATTATATATGTTTCCATGAAACCGCTATTTTTATGATTACATTCTCATCATAATAAGAAGGTACTAGTTTTGTGTGAAAACTGACTATCGCGGATTTGATTCAATCTCCACGTTTCGAGAACCCTAACGAGAACACCTGAATCCGCAAAAACATTCGAGTGTGAAGTACACGAGAGAGAGATCTCATCACGAGACACGTGCACATGATGAGAATGTATTCGTTAAAGTCGAAGGAGCTTTGACAAAAGAGAATTCATAATCACCAAATTACAAGGATCAATCGTTTGTGAGGAAGTACAAATACCAAGCGCGTAGCGCGCAATGAGAATGCCGAGAGAACTGAATTGAGAATTTTAATATTTCAATTTCTCAAGATAAACTAGTAGCAAAAAATAGTTACCTCTTTTTCATAAGATCTGAAAATTACAAAAAAATTCCAAGTTTTTAAACAATAAATAATAAACGTAAAACGGTATTTATTCAATTTAATGACCCACTTTAGTTGCTCAGGACAGAATATATGTCGAGTAAAGTGCGAAGGAACTTTTAATTTTAAATGACCACTGTGAGTGACTCACACGCGAAAGCAAATTGGTTGAAATTCTCTTTCCGTCCTGGCTTGTGAGTCCTACAGGAAAAGTATATTTTTTCTTCTTTCCGCTTTGGTTTTTATTATGCACGTTTTACGCACTGGGCCAAAGAACGAAAGCGTTTTGTCTTTCCTCAAGCTTGGCCTTAGTTGCACAGGCAATTAATGCTGTAAGTGAAAAATTAATTATGCGTATAATCATCGTAATATGAAAGTATATCGTAAACTTCCGCGAATACTATACAGTATACTGATAACGTCTGCAAATGAATAGCGCGTAATCTTGTTATCTCCTTGTGAATATTTTTCTCTGCAAGTTTCTTTGAATCATATTATGATCGATATCGATTATGAGGAACTATCATTCTTCGATATTTGAATTCATGGTTTTTTTCAATATGAAATGATTTGTATCTTAATTTATGTTTTGGCTCGGATAGAGAAATATGTTAAACATTTCACAGATACTAGTTTATAAATAAAATATTTTAAATTAAAGCTTGAAGAGTCTGCTATCGAAGGGGTTTTGACTCTCAGTAGTTATAAGAGTCAAAGATAAAAAAAGGAGACAGAAACAGAAAGGCAAACTGCATGACGCGAGCCAACGAGACATTCATTCTAAGTATTTCAATACATGAATCATCCAATGAAGATTCACGAAAGCCTTTTCAGAAGCTCAAGTCTCGAGACGTCCGACTCGCATAAATCAACCAGAAAATACTTAGAAGCGTGGAAATTAATACCTATAATGCACTACTTACAGCTGCATCATCTGAAAGACTTTAATGCTGAGACCTCTATAAATTGCTCAACTGTATTTCTGAACACAGGTAAACTAAAATGTTTTGCTGCCAAATTATTAATCTTTTTTATTAATTATATTCTAGGATAAAAAAGAACAACAAATTAAAATTAAACATAACACTATAGATTTAGAATTCTGGATTAAAAATAGGTGTCAACGGAAATTATATTGGTTTGTAAATTTTATAGATTGCATTACGTGAAACCCTAACAGACAATTTCGAAGCAATTATGTTATTTAAGTATATTTATATTTTCTCGCTGTAAGCTAAAATTCAAACAATTCTACGTAACACCTATACAACTGTAGGGTATAATGTTAACGATTACAAAGTTGGTTTAAAATTGGAAATATTTAAATTAGAATTTTGAAATTAAAACGTTTTTGTCAAATTATGCCTTATACTTACATCTATTAACAAATTTCCCAATTCAAATTTTAATTTCAAAATCAAAACTTAGGAAATGGAACAAATCAAATTTTTGCAATTCAGAAGACATTGCAATCTGAATAATTTTTAAACTGTGCAATTTCGAACTAGAATATATTATACATTTTTCAGGGTTTCAAATCAAACTTAATATAAAATTTCATTATTTTATGTAACTTAGGGTGTCCGAAAAACATTCTCCGAATTCCCTGACTTTTCCTTAACCAGTTTTCTATTTTCCCTGACCAATAACTAAAAATGAAATTCCCAACTGCAATTAGAACATTGCTGGCAATTTAAAACTCCCGACATTTTAAGATATTATTGAATTTGAAAATTCCCCAAATAAAAGTGCCAATATTATAAAATAGGCTGTGTCTTTCGTCCCGAAAAATTGGAGTAGTTGGAAAAGGGAATGGACTAATTCGAGACGACGAGACACTTCGTACAAAATATCCGACATTGTAAAATGGCCGACATAGGAAATTCCCGAATCTAAGCTATTAAAAAATGGTGAAATAATAAAAGCAAAAATAATAAATGAAATAACTTTGAGGAACATACTTTTTAAATTTTATTATGTAACCATTTTTTAATCGTTTTGATTCAGGAATTTTATAAATCGGAAATTTTATTCTGGGAATTATCAATTGTAGGGACTTTTCAAATTCGGTAATATTATAAACTGTCGGGAATTTTCAATTATCGGCAAGTTTCTAAAAAACCGAACGAGTTACGCTTATCACGAAAGGGATTTGGTTTAATTAAAGTTTGTTTTCAAAATTGAATTAATAATCCCTGACTTTTCCTGATAAACTAAGTTTCCTCACTTTTCCATGATGTACAGGTTTTCCCTGACCTGCAGCAACTCTGGTTACTCATTTTTCGAGGAGTACTTATAATAAGAAGGGGATAGGCGAAATTATATTTAAAAATTCAATCAAACAATTAAATTAGCCACCATTTTTTGAAATCATTTTTGCATTTCTGTAGCTTTATATTATTTAAATAACTGCCTCTGAAAAAAATGGTGAACTATTTAGTTTATAAATATTATTAGAGGCAGTTACAAATTTAGGTAAGCTCGCCCCTAAAACATGACTTATGAAAATTTTTCAACTAATTAAGGAAATTAATTAATATTTCTGGAAAAACTGGACGATATCTGCATGTGAACCTCACCCAAACCTGTATTGGGGTGATTAACTGCAGCTCGTTTGCAGAAAAAGCTTTCCTGTAGGAATGCAAGCAAGACAGTTTTTCGTTGTAAGTTTTCCTCTATTGGGACGCGACCTCAATATTCACTATGAAATACGTTAATACGAGCAGTAGTAGACAATACGATCTTCGCACAACATTTTGTTTCCGAGCCAGGATTTTGAAACTTAAGTCCTTCAGCTCGTCTTTCCAATTTCTTCTTTCAAATTTACAGCAGTTTTCGTACCTTACTTTAACACAATCGCTTCAATTTTAAGTTGGAATATATAGTTTCATATATGAAGGGTGGCAGTACAAAACTAGATAACCAAAAAAATCGGAATTTTGCAGGAAAACCGAAAAACATTTTGTAAAATCTAAATCGCCATTTTAAGATAAAGCAAAAGTCCACTCCCGAGAGGAAGTGTTGATAAATTGAGGTTGCAAAAGTTTAATCGGAAAAAGTTATCCAGTTTTGAGGGAAAAGATGTGGAAGCTGACAATCTGAAAGTGACACTGACCACAAATTGGAGTAGGATCGCCTGCGTATTACGAAAAGAAATTTAATCTTCAGTTTGAATAAAAAATAAAAACTTTCTTCCGAGTTATTAAGTTTCTGAATGAGGCTAACAAAATTTTGATCTAAAAAAGTTAGCCAATTCTAAGTAAATCGTGCAAGAATGTTGAGATTACAATTTCACGCAGGTTTTGAAAATCAAGTTATCATGGGTAGCGATTGAAAATTGAATTTTCAATTTTTCACAAAAATAATAACTTTCTTCCGAGATATAGAGAAGCTAAATAAGAATAACAAATGTTTAATAAGTATAAACAGAATATTCTGTTCCGAAAAAATCAAAATTTAGTGTGACGTTATCGCACTCTAAAGTGATTTCGAAAAACACTGTTAACTGTGTAAAATCGAAAAATGAGTTTTGTATATTCTTAGAATTATGAAAAAAAAAGATAAACCTGCCCATTAAAATATTTATTTTTTATTTTTTATCAAGTATAAAAATAATTATTGCATAATTTTTTTAAAACACCTTTAACTGCAAATATTGGCGAGTTGTGATTTGACAAAAAGCACACATTTACACATACGCATATATATTTTTGATAAGAAACACTTATCCCCTGAAGTTAATAATTTTCAAGATAATAGAGTTTTTGTTAGAAGTTATTTATAACAGCGTTGCAACGAATAGTCGTTTTTCATGGAGCAAATTAGTTGTAGAGAAATACAAGTATAATTCAAATTATCGAAAAATTGTTTAAATTTATGCAATTATAAGGTATGATTGTTTAATTTGCTCACTTTAAATATTATGTAACTCTTTTTGAAGAATACATAAAGGTGTAAAAATTGGTATGCTTATTCTTTGAAGTGGTACTAAAATGATGGTATGGCCTAAAATTGCCAAATTTAAGTATATGCACCTATGTACATTGTACACTTGTTTAAATTTAAAGTGCCTACCTCATTTTCTGCATGTAACATAAAGGCAGGAGTTTTACATAAGTATCAAAAGAAAATTCGACTAGACTTCGTCGATCCGACGAAAATAGGGTTGATGTCTGGACTATAACAGACAGTTACGGACTTTACTAAAATATCGGACGGCTATATCCAGCCTTTGTGATTTCGGATAGGCCCGCATGTGCTTACGGCGTTCTCCGGAATTATCCAACACTAAAAAAAAAAGTTATGGTTAAAGTTACTAGACGCGTCTGGTTGAAAAATTTCTAGTTAGTTTAATCAGAAATTATGGTTAATATGAGTAGAAAATTCTAGTTAATTAACTCTGGTTGATTTAGTCTGGTTAAAACTATTCTGGTTAATATTTCTGGTAACAGAAGTGTCGCGCTCTTGCGTCGGTTTCAGAAATCTGTCTTTTGTCTCATGTCGCGTTGCTGGATGGGTCAAGTGACGCTTTGTCATAAATGTCCAATAATTCTCGAACAATCGCGATTTGTTAATTTTATTTTCTGTTATATATGTATAAATAATTATAGTGAACCGTGAATTTAGTTGTGTTTAAAAAAAACTGCCTGTTATCTGACTAAATGCCAGTGGTACAGGGATACTTCTAAACCAAGCACATATTTTTTTAGTGGCTTTGAAAAATATTCTCGAAAATATTAACATTTTAGAAAATAAATAAACAAAGTGAATGTTCGAGAATTTTGGTACTGACCAAGTGATGTAAGTGCATATTATGTGAAATCCCAAACAAAATAGTCTTAACGAATAGTTTCAGAAACAGACTGCATCAAAAATATGCTGATTTTGCTTCGAGTGGTGAATCTATCGCCATTTATTAATATATCCACATATAGATTATAGACTATAGAGAGATAAATATTTAAGAGAAGCGGAACATAGTTGCTGTACTCTGTTATCGGAAACTTTCGTTAGATTATTTTCTTTGGGACGCAGTCCATGCAATTTCAGAGGGGGCTAGGAAGAGTCCATGAAGGTAGAAAAGTATCGAAATTCGATAGTCGAAAATCGATGGCTACCAGAATATCTGGTTGGGCTTACCAGAACATCTGGTTAAGTTTACCAGAATCTCTGGTTAAGTTGACCAGAACGTTGTATCCTTAAGCTACCAGAAAACTGTCTAGTAAAGATTTCTGGTTACCCTTACCCGAAATTCTGGTTAAATTTACCCGAATTTCTGGTAACATTAACCAGAAACTTGCCAACCACAAAATTCTGATACTTTTAACCAGAATTTATAGTAAGGGCATATTTAATACTCTATTCTGGTTGAATTAACCAGAATTCTGGTTAATTCAACTAGAATTTTTTTTGAGTGAACCCCGAGAAAAAAGGTTTGTATTTTATGAAACACCGTAACTGAATTTATTATAAGATAAGTAAAAGTCCTAAGCGGCCTTTCTGGACTGAATCAAATTTTTCTTTATTCAGGTGTTAAAATCGCATCGTTTCGGTTCTACAATTGAACCCTCCTTAGCCCAGAAACCTTTCCTACTTTTAACGATAGCCGAAAACTCAGATTACACCATCACCAAAAACAACGGTAATTTGGATTTAGACCAGAGAGGCCGCTAAAGATTTTTAATTATATAATTTTAATTGACACCGTCGCCCACAAACTTTTAATTATAAGATGCAAAATACAAAATTATTATTGAAAGTCTGTTACATTGTTGAAAAAAGTAATACGTAAAAAATAATGTTTTAAATCTTTTCAAATATTTAATGTGAAAAAATTAGTTGAAAATTTTCAGAGAAGATTAATAAAATTGTTGTAATGACCTACAAAGGTCTTTCTAATCTAATTACCTCTGTTGAATAAATATTACTCCATGTTAAGAGAATATCGTGATAACTTATTTGAGTTTAAAAATTAGTTAAATGTATTACCTAATATGTGAATTGTTTGCTCTTTGTAATCTGCTCGAAGACGACGTTCCTGATATCATTACTTACGTTAAATATGTTAAAATTAGTCTTTTATTTCAGACTTAACAGACAAAAAATATATATTGTATAATATTTTATACGTCTGTTAAATAAATACGTCTTTTGATATTAATAATAATATTAATATTGATATAAATATGATATGTAATACGTATATCTCACAATAATTATAATTTCATGATTAAATAATAATTTATAATAATTCGATTATTTCGTACTCTTTCGCTTTGAATGACGTTCTCTTAAATTACGGCAGGCTTGTTTAGTGTTTGTGAGGTCCGTAATTCGAAGAGAGCCGTAACTGCCGGTTACGGCGTTTTCCCGAATTAGAAAATGAATTAGAATCCGTGATTATTACAATTCATAATATGCATTGGTATTGAAACAAAAATATTTTCCTTGTCTTGTGTTTTTAATTTAAAACAAAGTTCGCATCCTATTAAAAAAAAATTTGTTATGAAACATTTTATTGCAACTTCTGTCGTTTTTCCATACATTTAATTTGTTTATTTGGAATGATATTTTAAAGGATTTCAACTTGAAATACGCATCCTAGAGTAAGGTAATTTTAAGCAAATTTGTAGATACAAGTTAGGCGAAAAATGTTGTTGAATAAAATGTTATTGTAGTTTGTGTCCTTTTTCAAAAAAAGTACATTTTTTTATTTTTAATATATTTTTATAACAAATTTTTCAGATAATTTTTGGTTGAACAACTTTTGTCTTTTCATTCTTTTTATCTCTTGCGTCGTTTTTCAAAAAAAATTAATTTTTTTATTTTGAATTTTATTTTTTACGATTAAAACAAAAAACTACGCGTCCTATCCAAAAATCATTCATGATAAATTTTAATGAAATTTCACTCTTTTTTGGAAGAGCAACTTTTTTCTATAAATTTTTTTCATAGCTTATGTCGCTCACTCAAAAAAATATCTGGTTAAATCAACCAGAATTCTGGTTAAATATGCCCTTACTATTTTTTCTGGTTAGACTAACCAGAATCATGGTTGAATTAACCAGAATTCCGTTAAAATTAACCAGAAATTCTGGTTAATTCAATCATAATTCTGGTTAGTCTAACCAGAAAAAATAGTAAGGGCATATTTAACCAGAATTCTGGTTGATTTAATTAGACATTTTTTTTAGTGTCTAAGGAAATTATGCCTTGCTTCTATAGTTTTGAATAAATTTTGACTGCAAATTGCTTGCATATCCCAGTTCTTTTTTTAAAAAATATTTCGTGGATGGTGGATGCTACCTGAGTATTTTCAACCGCAAAACAAAAAAATCGTCCAGTTAATACTTCAGCTTAGGAGTGGACTTTTGTTTGATTTATAAATGGTGACTTCGATTTTACAGAACGTTTTTTCGCTCCCCTGAAAAAGACCGATTTTTTTGGTTATCTAGTTCTGTACTGCAAACCTTCAATTCATGAAAAATGTCCATAAACAGAGGTGTCCATAAATAGAGGTTTCACTGGACATTAAAAACTGAGAATTCGAACAAATCATTTTTTTACAAAGTGTATTTGATTTTTCAAGAATTTTTGATGCCATAAACCCATTTTCGAAAAAATTTTGGTTATCTAGTTCTGTACTGCCAGCCTTCATATACAGTCGCTAAATCAACTTATAATTTTGTTGTTTATACATATTGTAACACAGGTGGTAAGACATTTTTCATTGAATTATATCACTCAATTGGATAGGTATTTTAGTCAAAATTATCCTGATAAAATTGATTCAAACTAAGGAATTTCTAAATTAAAGAAAATAGGAAAATCTTGAAAGTACTCGTATCAATAAGGATAAAATTATTTTCTCATAGGTATTTTTTCAAAGTAAGAATATAGATTCATTAAAGTGCTATCGAATAACGGTCTTTGTAATTAGAAAGAGATTTACTGCTATTTTAAAGTACTCGAATATTTATCAATGTTTTTTCATACTCAGCGTATAGTTTTTAGTCAAATTATTTTGAAAATGTCGAAATAATATGAAAATATCGAAAAATAACCCTTAATTTCGATTGGACTCCTGATAATACCGAAATGAGAAAAGTAGAGAAGTTTTTTTTTTTTAATATTTCATTGTAAACAGTCCAGCTTAATGAAGAAATAATAGACTAAAAAAGTTTCAGAATAGTAAAAACGAAGACAGGATGTTAATATATAAAGATGTACTACTGTCAGATCATAAAATATAAATCTCTGCCAATGGAGAGAGGGCCGAATTGTGGGATCAAAATCGAGTTCTGAAAGGAGGTCATACAATTTAATTGTACACTTAAATGACAAAAGATTGCTTTCTCAGGGAGAAATGTGTTAATATAACACACTTCTCGATATTATTTATGGAAAAGAGAAAAATCTAGCGTTTCTTTCCGTGCAACATAAAAAAACAACAATATAGCTACCCGGTAAGAAGAGAAGAATTCAAAAAAATTCAGAATCTGAATTCCCATTAATTCGTGAATTTTCCTCCATCGAAAGTTCCACCAACGAGCACAAAAAAAAAGCAAAACCTATTCCTTTTAATCGACTTAGACAGATTTAATGGAAGCGTATTGGGAGGAATTAAAAAGTGGAGGAATGCGAAAGAAAGAATAGAAAGAAAGAGAATAACGTCACTTTGAAGACGTAAAAGCTATTCCTTTTAATCGACTCAGAAAAATGTAATGGATGCGTATTGGGAGAAGTTATAAAGTGGAGAAATGTCACTTTTATTATTATCTTTTGATTGGACTTGGATTCTGCCTTATTTTCAAGAGATTCTTGTTAATTTTTGAATGGTATTTTGAAAAAGAAATTAAATAGAGCGTGCACGGAAAAAGAATGATAAAACAATCGCGCAAAAAGACCGGTTCACTGGGAAAATAATATTTTGCTTTTTGATATTTAAGAGACGTGTCTTCTTACAACGGCCCGTTGAGTTAGACTGGCATCATCATTGTCATCTGTTGGAGGAATAGACAAAAAAAAAGGGATACTAGAAGGAATTAAAATAATCGAAAATAAAGCATGTAAGTATGAAATTAAAAATAACCATGAGAAAAAGAATTGAAATTTCCAAACTTATGTTGCATACGGAGGAATAGAAACCATGTAAGTGCACGCATTTTGTAGACGGATTAGAAAGAATTAAATAATCGAAAAAACATAATGTAAGTATGGAGTTAAAAATACAGTCGAAGCTCTCAATAAGACCGCTCCCATTAAGACCGCTTCCCCTCATCCTTGCTCGAGCTCGCCCAGGCGCTTCCCCCACTCTCACACTGACTTCGAAATTCTAGTCAGCCGCTCCCAATAGTGCCGCCGTAGAAATCGCAATTTTTATGGTTTTTAGGAGAGTTTTCTTATATTATACAAATATAATATCGAAAAATACCATAAAAAATGAAAATATCACAAGTAATATTCAATATATTTGTATAATATAAAAAAAACTCCTAAAAACCATAAGAATTGCGATTTATCTGGCGGCACTATTGGG
>CAKNWT010313531.1:0-17598 GCA_932066315.1 Andricus coriarius | reverse complement strand
GTAACCATGAGAGGTGTGTCTACTGCTCGCATTAAGAGGAATTAAAAAAATGGAAAATATGTTCGTCTGCATGGAAATCAACACAACTGGCAATCGTTAAGCAAATGGAAAAGAATTGGTTTCAGAGATAAACCTATTCCTTCGTTGGGCACTTCTTATGATGGAAAATTAGCACATTCAAACAAATTAAATAATGCACACTCTTTCGTTTAAATCTGAAAATATTAATTTTTCTCTATTCTTCTCTTCTTACCGGGTAGCATTCTTTCTTCAGTGTTGAAATAACTTTTTAGGTAGTTTTGTAACACGGGCACAAAAATTCACCCTCTTCATGCTTGTAAAGTGTACCGAAAGTGAAGTTCTTTTTACTTTTAAGCACACTTTTTTCAAATTCGAGGTACTTTTGAGTGCACAGTATGTTTTTCTCATGCCTTTTAAGACAGCGCCACTTTCGACGCACTTTGCAAGCATGAAAAAGGGGATTTTTAATGGATGTTGTACAAAAGGTATTGTGTGATACACGTGCAAATAAGCGGACATTCGACGAAGAGTGTGAAGGTGGCAGCACTTGACTTCAGCTCGTACCCCATGCAGTACAAACTTCAAAACCTTGTTAACCTGTATCACAAAGTAATATTTCATAGAACTCTATAGATAGGAAAAAACTTTTCTTTGCTATTAAAAGTTTATGAACATTACTTCAACAACTAAAAGTCGAGGGGCTACTCACTAGGAAATCTTGAAACTGTGAATGCGGCAATCTGTATTGAATTTTTTCAAAGATTTCCAAGATTTCGTTGAGATTGCCGGGGATTCTAGAGACTCGGCCAACCTCGGCGGCTTTCGGATTTAGTCGGCTGATCGTACCACGCATTGCAGCGTATGTCAGAATTCTCCATACCACCTCTCCTCTGTCCACACTTAGCCAAACATTTACAAGATTTCTCACGAATGCTAGATCGCTGAGAGATTTCCAAAAGTTCCTCCAAGAGTTCTCTTAAGATTTTCCGCGCAGCAATCTAAGATTTTTTACTGAGTAGCCCCTCGTCGAAAGTATCTACTTCCTTGAACATTGCTTTTGTTAACTAATCAGCCGAAATATTTTGATGAGTAACTCTAAGATTAAATCTTAAAAAGAAAACCATTTCGAATCATTCGAATTATAGTGTTCAATAAAAAAGCTTTATGGCTTATGCCCCTCTGTGAAAAATGTGATTGTTGGATGAAGTGACTCGACACGTTTTACAGTTTTTCGATTTGCTTCGTTTCTGTGTACCGATGATTTCGCAACCCACAATTTTCACCGAAGCGGATCGCTGTATCATTTCGTTTGAATTGTTATATAGAGATCTGGCAGTGTATCATGTTGGTCACTCTATTTCATTATCGTAAAGATCAATTTGAAAGAAGAGCGCTCTTTGTTTTTAAGTATAGGCCTTTACATGTATTATACATCACTAAAAAAGAGCAAAGGTTCAGCGAAGATATTGTGTTTATTGAGCGTATTTAGCAGGGAATCATACTTTTACAGCAAGCTACTTGAGAATATAAAGACCCGTTCTGCTAAAAAAATTCCTTGTAAATCGTCAACAAAGTTTACATAGTTGGAGAAAATAGTTAATCCAACTGCTTCCTTATTTGTGAGTAACTAAATTCTTAGTTAAGTTGACTACTTGAACCATTGAAGTTAACTAAGAAAAATAGATTCGGGCCTTAGGGAATTAAGCTGAGTAGTTAAAATAACTGTTTCCATTTTTACTACTTTTACCAGTTATATTAACTAAGAATTTAGTTGAAATAACCAAATTTTCAGTTAATGCAACTGAGAAAAGTAGTTTTAAGTTATACCAAGTTATTACAGTTATTCTAACTACTCATCTTAGTTTCCTAAGGCCCCAGTGTATCCATAGTTAAGTTAATGGTTTTAGCAGTCAACCAAACTAAGAATTTAGTTACCCAGAAATAAGAAAGCTGCTGGATTAACTATATAACTATAACAATAACGTAGCCGGCCGTAGTCCGGAATTAGAAATGATATTGGAAAAGAGACTCCATTTTTTTATTTGGTTGATTGTAATGCACTTATTGATTAACGTCAATGACATCAGTTTTCATAAATATTGCAAATATTACAAAAAAAAAAAAAATTGCAACTTTACATAGCATTACTTATTCGGTCATAGGGAAAATAATCACAGGGAAAATACGGAACGGGAAAGGTTAGCTAATCTTTTAACTATTTTCGTCCGAAAACAAAATTTCGTCCAGCTCTGCTGCATATACTGTTCCAAATGTTGTGATCAAAAGCTTTCAAATGTTTGTTTTTATAAAATCGGATACAGTACCCTCTCACTTATCGCGACAGTCTGGGACTGGGATTCGCATTAAGTGAGTTCTCCCACTATATTAAAAATCGTTCTCCCCTTGCGCTTTATCCTCATATCTGATTGGTTAAGAAAATCGAATCTATTCAAAAAAGCTAATGTAAAAATTTGACAGTTGAGTAAACAAGTGATAAGGAGTATTCAGAGGTTATGATACTAATTCAACCTACGAATCCTAGAAAACTTAGTGTTTCCTTACAAGTGTTCTTTGAAAAAAAAGATTAATATTTGAGAACTCTGGACAGGTATTTAAGCTTTTTTCATTTCCGGTCTAGAATTGCTAGCAATCTATGAATTAGGTACTTAACATCAAAGGAAAAATTAAGTATTGACCTCTTAAGTAGGTTAAATTGACTGTCAATATTAAAAAAGAAATTATGTTTAGGCGCGAGCATTTTGTTTAATGCGTTCGCTTACATTTTTCGGTAGTGGGAGCAAAACAAGTAGGGGAAGTCGCGATATCTGGTAGTGCGATAAGTGGGAGGGTAAAATCATTTTTAGCAATTTTTATGAAAGTTACGATTACCCGAATAGCACTATGAACGTAAAAATCTTTTTAAAAAAGCTTCAATAAGTTATAAAAATTCGAAAGAAATTTACCTTCCAGGTGAGTACAAGATCTTTTAAAAATGAACATTATTTTGAAAGATAACGTAAAGAAACACGATGATTTTTATTTGTTTTGCAATATCAGGCAATATCTCCCTACAGCGTTGACAAAATTGCTTCACCATGGACTATATTTTATGCAGAATTTTAATTCTTTCGTAATATTGTGAAAAAAATAATTGCACTTTGTATACTCCAATAATTACAAGAATTTATGTACGCAGATATTGTAAATGCAATTCACGAAAAGTAGTGTAAGTCAATTATTTTCCAATTTGAGGGGGGTTTCTAATTTTTATTCTTGGCAAGAAAACTTACATACTTGATGTTTTCAAATTCAAACAAATTTTGAAACATTTTTTTTCATAGCCAGCTTTTTTAATGGTCAATTAAATAACATTCAGCGTAAACGATTCCAAATTGTCAAGGATTTTTTGGTTTCCCTTTTTTACGAATATAAAATGTTTATAATTTCAAGTATTTTTTAGTTAAATGACGAAAGTCAAAGCCATCAAAAGTTGACGTTTTCATGCTTCCAAATGGTGCTTAAAGGACCTTATTTGAGGAGACTGTGTACGGAACAATTTTCGCGCATGCGTAGTTTGAAGATGGCTTATTTTAGGCACTGGTGAAAAAGCTGTGCATGCGCACTTTCGAGATGAGGTAATTTAGACACTGGCATAGGTAACTTCTTGAAATAAATTTAGATTTAACTTGAACAAAATCTGTTAATGATTGAAGTTTTGTTTTCAGGGCGAAAGAGCATAAACGTCAAAATTGTTGTTAAATCATTTTTTTTTTCAACAAATTTGTTTTCACCAAATTTGTTTTGAAAAAAATTTCTTTACTCCACTCTATGCAATAGAAAGTTAGTATTTTTCGTTACCTCCTAGCACAACTTTTTCGGACGGGCGTTGCAAAAAATAGCGTTTGATACCCATGCGCATATGTGACTGCTAACTCATATGATTGTATCATTCAGCTGCGGCTCGAAGCACTTGTCTACATTTTCGCACTCGTTTCGCTCGTGCGCTAACCACCAGCTCAAGCTTCGAGCTACCGGCTTATGCTGCAAAATTCACACTCGCATACAATCAACTATTTTGCGCACCTGTATCACAAGTAGCTATTTTTAATGACACAAGTTTCTAGTTTAGATTTTTGTGTTATCTTAAGATTTTATTATTTCTACTGTCGTTTTTTGTTTAATTTTCATCAATCATCAAATTTCCAAATATTGAAATGCACAAAAATCTTCAAATTTTGTTTTATATTTCATAATTACTTTTTTTTAACTCGAAATTTCTAACTTTGGCATTTTTAAAGTAAAATATATTACAGCTCCTTTTTTTTTAGGCAAAGTTCTTGCTAATTTAAATAATGTTGAAATTCCAGTAATTTAGTTTTAAATTTCGAATACTTTAAATGATTCCATCTTATACATATTTCGCCTCTTAGGATTAATAGAATGCTACAAAAAGTTTACAAAATATTTAGATTAAGCAGTCCAAGAATATACCATCTACGAGATATCCGTAATTTAAGGTCCTTTTCCACAATAATTGATATTCAGAAATAAAAAAATAGCTTCTTGGACTGAAACCCGGGGACGGAGAGAATGCTCGGATCCTGCTAAGGAAATGAAATATCAGCTGATTTTTAATTCTTCTTTCTTTAAATTATTTCTCAAAAAGTCATCTTTTTGGTCGAGAATTTAACTGTTTTGTTGAACATTCGTCTTTTTGGATAGAAAATCCGTCCTTTTGGATTAAAAGTTAAACTTGTGGCAAAAAAGTAATCTTTTTTGTCTAAAAATTCAACTGTCCTCTAAAAGATGTGTCTTAGTGGCTTGAAAATTTAACTATTTGGTTGGAAAATCAACTGTTTTTTGGTTGAAGTTTAATCTTTTTATATTTAAGTTTTTCTAAATCCATTTTAGCAAGGTAAGGAAGAATTCTCGTGAAAAAGATCGACACAGATTCCGTTATTATCGAAATGCTTCTTAGCAGTTTCTCTCGCTTTTATCCACTTCTATCCCCAACTTTAACACAGTTAAATGTCTAGAGCAGAGCTGACCTATATTTTCAACTTCCTGCCCTCAAGGAAATTCTCTATACTGTAAACTGTTTGTAGTGTGAGGCTAGCCTCAATGAACAAACATCGCTCTACTCTCGAGAGATGGCATCAGTTAGAATTATTTATGTAACAGTAAAAAATACAAGAATGAGAAAAAAATAAATAAAATCAATTGCTTCAACTAGCTTTCTATGTCTGAAAGTCACTTCTTGGCTCCTCTTTTAGCAGATAGGTTACTGAAGATTCGTGCAGATGTAATTATGCACAACAGCGAATGCAGATAGATATATTTATGTATGCGTTACTTCATCCGGCCGTTGTCTGGAGTTTAGCATAACTATTCATATAAATTAGCTTGCCATCGTGAAGATTGTCAAGATATTTTTTCGTACTCACAGAATTCCATGATAAATTGAATGAATGTTGAACTCACCTGTAACAAACAAAAAATAAATATATTACTATTGTAAATTATAAACCGATGGGAAAATTAAGACTAAGAGCTCAAAAAAGTCTAATAAAAGCTTAAATAGATTCAAAGTGAATCTACTTTTAATCGCAGCTTGATTTTGGCTCGGAGTGAAGGAACTGTAAACTAAAAGAACCACTAGGCTTACAAAGATCTCCAAGATAGATTCTCTTTTAATTTTGACGAATTTAGCTCGGAATTTAGAGCTTCTAAACGTCTTCCATTAAAGTATAACTATAATTTATTACGAAGGGTCAATGCAATTCAACGTTTTGACATGTGTTAATGCAAAAGCTGAAAATGAGTCATTTCTGACTCTGACTGTACCCGACTCCCGAGTGTCGTTGATCTTTGTGAAAGAACAGCACAAACACGTGATACGTATGCTTTTCTCGACGCGACCCGCATTTCCTCGACATTCGAGGTTATCAGTGTTTTACACAAATGCATGATTCATCAAAATACTCTGGTATAAAACGATTTATGTAATTCGAATGCCCAACCCGGAAGAATTTTTTCTCGATTGCAACGGTACACTCATTATTCATGCAGAAAAGTTATACCATCGCATTTCACCGGTTTTGTTATCTTCCATCTTGGATTTTTAAATTTTTTTGAAAAACTTCCAAAATTAAAGGTCTGAAGGTTCTTCTTTTGGTTTTTTTTTTGTTACCTTCAGGGTGGCCCATCAAACTTCGAAACAAAATTTGAGGTTATTTCCCACTTTTCCCGGTTGACTTTTAAGAGGGTTTAACAATAATTTTTCAATATTAACTGCTTTATTATATAAATTATTGTAAAAGTGATTTCAGACTTCACAGCTCAAAATGCTCTTAAAACAGGGGGAAATGGGTGATTTTTCAAGAAAATAGGGGAATAAATTCTTTTAGATAACATTAATGTAGGTACGACATTCCTTAGATTTCTAGTCGAAATATATTTTAAACAAAAAAGTTCGTTTTCTATCTAAAAAGACGAATGTTCAACTAAACAGTTGGATTCTCAACCAAAAAGATGACTTTTTGAGAAAATAGTTGAATTTTCGACCAAATAGTCGAATTTTCAACCAAAAAAGATGAATTCTGGACCAACATATAATTGTAGACTTTTCAATTAAAAAGAATTCACTTTCAACCATAAAAGATGAATTTTAATAAAAAAAAAAATTACTTTTCTATCAAAACATGAATTTTCTATACAAAAAATCGAAAGTTCAACAAAACAGTTGAGTTTCCGACCAAAAAAGGTGACTAACAAAATAGTTTACTTAAAAAAAGGACATCTTCTATAAGAAAAAAGTGTTTTCTTGAAGTCGAAAAAATCCTGATTTTCTGAATAAAATTTCCCGGTTTCCAGATCCGACTAACTGATTGAGAATTCCCGTGCCTATAGTATAAAACAATTTTAACATGTTAAAATTATACATATTATTAAGAAAAATTATGCATAATAAGAAACAAGGCATTTAAAAATAGATCTATTTTTTAAAAGTCTTGTTTCTTATTGTTTAATGCGACGCAAAAAATCCCTACGTAATGTAATAACCCCTTTTTTGCAAGGTAAGTTGTTATTATCGCTAACAAAGAGAACAGTACGTTTTTCAGAATATAGATGCACGTTTGACGTAACTTTTTTGTCCCTTTGCTGTTTCAAGGGTCGCCATCCAGTAAGGTTCAAATTTTAAAAGGGAATCTCTTGATTCACTCTGTTCCTTTCTTCCCCTCTTTGGCTTTGTTTTTCATTCTCTCTGAGACTCGAAATCTCCCTGTCTAACTTTTCTGCATTATATTGAGCTTCGTTGGCGTTGACCAGCCGGGTTTCATTTACGCGTGGATGACGAGGTCGACTATATGTTTCCAAGTGTCGTCATTTTGGTCTCGGTTGGGGTCCCATAGACCCCACGGTCGAACAAGTCCAGTTAAACGGTCGAGGTTATACTCCCCGTCGTCAATGCAGGCAACGAGAATGTAGGTGAATGCATTCGAGAAGAAAAATTTATTTTCTTCTTCTGTGCGCAAGACCATTTCTGGCACTTTGAGAGTCACTTTCGTGCTCTTAATTAAAGGAACTTATCTCTCGCACTGTTCATATATTCTAATAGCTTATGGCCCATTCCATGAATGTGTAATCATTCCTTTTATGCATCGTGTTCTTTAAAAAAAATTTCACAAAAGTAAAAACCCCCACATCTTCAGAAATTTACTTTGGTTCAAAAAGATAGAATTTTACTTTAAATTTAAATTCGACAAATTACTTTAAAATATGAGGTTAATAATCATCTTTTCGTTCAAAGAGATTCAGGAAAAGTATTATAAAAGAATTAGATCAATCGAAAACTGTGCATTTTATGGAGGTTTTTATATAGAAGAAAATGTTTTTTTTTCACTATGGTTATTACAGTGTTTTTTAACTGCACTGTTCTTTATTTTTTAAATCAGTTTTATATAGTTTTAGAACGGTTTAAATCTATAAAGAAAAAAAGCATTGAGCCCTTCTTTTGTGAAATAAGTGAAATTCGGTTCTTTTTTCACATATTTAAAATTATTGTTTAAAGACTGTTATTTCGCATTAAAAACTGCCCGTTTTATGGAGGTTTTTGTATTATAGAAAATCGCTTTTTGTCACCAAGGTTATCAAAGAATGTTTGCACTTGACTTTTCATTATGGCTTATTACCTTTGGATAGTTTATAAACTTTTTAAATATTTAAAGAAAAAATAATATCGTGCCGTATTTGAAATATGTAAAATTTAATTTTAAATTCATTCTCTCGAAAATTTTCAATTTGCCTTCGATTTTTTTTTTACCATTCATCATCAGAAATATGTAGGAAATACGGTAGGATACACAAGTTTAGGTAGCATAGGTAGGGTTCGAATCCTGAGCGAGTTAGATTTTTTAAAGCGTTTAAGCATGCGATTATATTTGTAAGCGACCGCATTGGCGAATAGTGTACTTAACAACGATGAAAAATGAAGATTATATAAAAATAAGTTAGGATACAACTTTTTTCCCGTTCAGAAATCGTACCTGATAAGATCCAATTAGAAAGTTCAGAATTATCTAATAGAATACCACATAGAACTAGGAACAAAACCAACTTTCGAAAATAATAGTACCTGATAGAAACCACACCCGATTAGGTTTCTAATAGCCATGTTTACTAGGGGAGTACCGAATACAAAACACATCAGATCCTAATAAGATCCAATTAAAAAGTTCAAAATCACCAAATACGAAACCGCACAGAAACGGATTCAAATCCGATTAGGTTCCACTTAGAAACTAATAGCTGAACGGTACGAGTAACAAATACAAACCACAACAGATCCTGATAAGATCCAATTACACTCTAAAAACAGACTATTGACTGTCAAACGATTCCTTTCACTATCAAAGGATTTTCCATTCAAAATTGGCATGAGAGGAAATCCTTTTACACTTAAAGGATTGTCGTTTCAAATGCTATCCTTTAACTGTGAAAGGATTTCCTTTGATCTTGAAGTGAAATCTATTGTCGGACCAAAGAAAGAATAATTTGTACGTTAAAGGAAAACTTATTGCATGCTATTACGTGCAAGTAATGTACAAAAGCCGAACTTTGGTGAATGTAAATATAAAATTGATAATTATCAATTCTGTAACAACAATCCATTCTAGATTTCAGCGTTAAACAATTTAAAAATACAACTTTGTGTGCGGTACAAATTTTTAATACATCAAAAGCGTAAAAAGCAATGAAAAGTAAGGTTATGCGGATCAAAAGTTGTTCTTTCAGTACACGCACCTTCCAAAGTTTTCGCGTCACAACCTGGGATTTATAATTTTTTAAAGAAATCCATTTTCTACATCATTTCGCACGCTTTTTCACTCACTTTATCAATGAATTAATAAATGGTTCTAAACGATATTCACTTATGCGCAGGCGCGCTTGCTCCGCTAGCCAACAAATGAAATCCTTTAATAGTTAAAGGAATTCTTTTCAAAGTCAAAAGAAATCGTGTATCAGTAAAACTACTTCCGTTTTGCATTTAACGGATAAGTCTTTGAACAGTGAAACGATTCTATTGATGGACAAAAGAAATCTTTTTAATTTCAAAGGACGCATTCTGAAAGGAACGTAATTTTACTGTTAATAGACTTTTTCTTAGAGTGTAGAAAGTTAAAAATTACCAAATACGAACCCACATAGAACCAGGAACAAAACCCTCTTTCGAAAGTAATAGGACCTGATAGAAACGACATCCTATTAGGTTTCTATTTAGCTTCTAATAGGCATTTTTACTAGGGTTGTCACGTTAATGTAGTCATCGCATTTTATGCACAGTATAGACGTGCATTATTCTGCAGAATATCTCAGGCTTTACTGGTGAAATGAGCTGTGAATCCCGATGGTCCGTGCTGAGTCTTTAATCTTTCAGAAGTATTGTACGAGCATTGCTGCGTTCCACTTTTGTAAATGATCGGGTCGTAATGTTGCCGTGGGCACAAATCGATTAAACAGTGCTGTCCTGCTGCACTTAATAGTTTAATTCACAAAAATTCTTGTAAAAATGCCATTTAAAACCAATCATTAATCTATAATTCTATAACATCAATCGTCTCTTATCGATCAAACAATTTTTTCTTCCTTAGAACCTCAATTTCTTTGCCTAAAGCAAAAGCTCTCATTCCTTTGAAAACAATCTCTATATTTTATATTTATAATATAAAATGTTTTCAAGTATTAAAGAAATTCTTTCTTGTATTTACATAATTGTCATGTCTCGCTTTTATAAATTGTATTAAGTATATCACTCAATTAAACAACACCTAAACATTAGATATTTGTAATTGCCAGATATTTTCATTTCTTGCTTTAGTTTCCCTTTTTCATTTTCTGCTACTGCTTGCAAATAAAATATATAAATAATTCATTCTGAAGAGCAACATGCTTTTCCAATTTACATATAGATAAATTTATTTCTGTGTGCGACAAGCAACAGGCAAAATTTACATAAATCTATATTTTGTAGGTAGCTACTAAACCAGCACGCATGTTTACAGAATTAGCATGAGAGTAATGATTTTTCCTAAAAATACTAACATCTGATAAAAATACGCATTAATGGTATGACTCTTGACTGGGAATTTCAGTAAACAAAATATACCCACATATAAAATGTTATTGGAATCAACGTATAATTTATTATAAGAAATTATCAATTTAAATTACTCATATCTCTTCTGCAATGCAAAATGTTTGCTTACTTCAAATGCTTTCTTTTAAAAAGTGCGGATTTCAATTATTTATTAATTAAACATATAAATAATAAATAATTCGGAGTTACCACTCTGAATATAGGTTTGTAGAGTTATGTAACGTATGTAATTTAAATTTCCATAATAACAAATTTTTAATTATCAATAGTTAAAATTTTTGTTGAAACGAGTTAAATACTTTAATACATTATTATATCTAACAGAAGTACATAAAATAAATAATATCTACGTTTGTTAATTTTTTCTGAAGACAAACATAAATTTTACTGATTATGTGTAACGTACTAGGGTTACGTAGAATTTCAAACCCTTAAAAAAAATGTGAAATACAGAAAGCGTATTGCTGTTTTACGAATAAAAAATATATTAAGTAACAGCAATATTGTGATTCGCGCGCTACGCGTTACGGTGGTGCGACTCTTTAATTTAATATTCAAAAAGGTCTACAGCTTTCAATTTTTAACTGAATCGAACGTTTTTTTCTAGAATTAAAGAGTATAAAATTCTTTACGACAGTACAAAGCGATAGTATTTATTTTTAACTCTTTAGCCAATTTTTCTTAAATTTACAAAAATTGCATTTCATAGAAACATATATTTTTCCAGCTTGAAACCTTAGATATATTTGCAATCAACTTGAATTACAACTTGAGCATACAAAGAAGACGAATAATTTGCTTATTGTGCAATTTTATTATTATAAACAAATTTTAAAAACATATTTCATACTTTTTTCAAGAAAAAACATTCTTTGCTATCTGATATTATTCAAAGAAGCTTCTTAAACTTACTAACCTGCAGAAAATTGTTGACACTTAACATTTAGCTTTGTTATACATAATTTATGTTAACAAAGAGAAAATTTGCATTCTTTTTTCACGAAAAAAATTCTTTGCTCTCTGATATGTATCGAAGTAGCTTTTTAGACTTACTAAACTGAAGAAAATTGTCAACTATTAACATTTAGCTTTTCTATAAATAATTTAAATCCACAAATAGATGAATTCCATCCTTTTTTGCGGGAAAAAATCATTGCCGTCTAATATGTATAGTGATGCATATCGATCATTTAAAATTTTTTCTAATATCTCGTCAGATTAAATTGAAACTTTGAACACCATACTCATCACATCGAGACGAACGAGCACCCAATCGAGATGATCGTCTCGTCTTGATCGACTTTTTTCATTACAAATTCTTGATCTCCATTCAATTTCAGTTCCATCTAACTATGTTTTAAGCAAATCTCGATTTTATCCAAAAATGATCGATATGCATCACTAAATATGTATAGAATTAGCTACTCAGACTTAATAAAATCCAGGAAATTCTGGATTGTAGTAAGTTTGATAAGCTAGTTGCAATCCTGTATACTAATTTTCTATTTTTTAGCTTAAATTATTGCTAAGAGAACTAAATGTTAAAAATTTTCTAGAGTTGAGTAAGACTGAGAAGCTACTTTAATAAGTATGAGATGAAAACTAATTTTTTTCCGCGAAAAATAGATAAAAGTACAAATAACCAGAGTTTTCGGTACGTGTAGACACTTCCTTCAATTTTAGTAAGTCCGCTAAGCTACTTCGGTATATAAACAAAAAATTTTCCGCGAAAAACTGATGAAAATTGTTTATTTGTTTCCTTAAATTATTTCTAGCAAAGATAAATATTAAGTGTTAACAATATTTTGCAGCAGAATAAGTCTGATAAGTTATTACGATACATATAAGATGAAGAATAATTTTTTTCCGCGAAAAATAGATGAAGATTTAATATTTGTTTACTTGTATGTATGTATGTATATCATTAAGCTATTTCCCTTTCGGCGAGCCTCTAGGGGTAAGCGTGACACTACCCGATTCGGGTAGTGTTTTTTTTAGGTGGATTTGTAGTAAATGGGCTCACCACACCCACGACCGCCAACAGCAACGCAGTAGTATCAGACGGTCACCCATCCAAGTACTAACCGCGCCCAACACTGCTTAACTTCAGTGATCTAACGGGAACTGGTGCTTCCAGCGTGGTATGGCCGTTGGCCATAAAAAAAAATTAATTAAATTAATTAATTAATTAATTAAATTATTTAAAACAATGCTAAACGGTTTTAAGCTATGAAAAACATATTTCTCTTAAAAATTCACTTTTTTAGGCGAATTTGATTTTTTTTAATGGGATAAAATTAAAAGAATTAATAATTTCGATTGGCAACGTGAGCCTCAACGAACTTTAACCTAAAAAAGATATTACAACAAGTTTTTTGCGGAATATTATTCTTACATAGTATGCGCATATTTTGCATAAAAAAATAAAATAATCATGGGAGCGCTTTCTTCCAAATTTTAAATCTTGTTTATAAACAAAAAACAAAATTTTTAATAAAAAAACTTATTTACTCAGGGATTGTTAAGAACTAAATATAGCGTCAAAACAGTTCTACAAAATTGTTCGTAAAATTATAACTGTTGAATCTACAAAGGGTTATAGTTATACATTCCTTTAGTGCAAAAAGTTATTGAAAAATTATATTACTGGACTTTTTTTTGTAGAATTTGCTCCTCGGATGATGTTCGGATATTTTTAATATACAATTTAAAAAATCGTAGAAGCGCTTTTTTCAAAAAACAATTGTTACTCTTATTTTTGAATTCCTGGATTTTAAATATAATATGTTTCTTTTTTCTTAAAAATGGAGTAAAAAATTATGATGAAATTTGGTTCCAAAATGAGAACTGTATAATCTACAGAGGTTTTTGTATATTTGAAAAAAAAACCTTTATCACAGCGAAAGTGGTTGAAACATTTTTATAATCACCGATTCATCTCAGGTTGTAATTAAATGATGCTGGCATGATTTTAAAAATAAAAACAATAAAATAAAAGCTTACAATTTTTTATTGGGATTTCGTTGTTGTTTTGTTAGAAAGTAATTTTACGGCAACATAAAACAGTATCCAATAAATATCAACTAATTTAAAGGATATTTCGGTTAAAGTTGGTTGAGGCTCACCGTATTCGTGTGTTTTCTAGGAATGTTATACTCTTTAATTCGAAAAAAATCTTTGACGCCGGTCAATAGCTAAAGGCTGTAAATATTTTTGAATTACAGGACTCTTACGAACTTAAAGCATTTAAAGATTAAAAAATTTTAATTCATTTTATCAAACTTCTAGCAATGAAAAATTTTAAATTAGAGCCCATCAATATGCACTAATTTTCAATTGCCATATGTTTTGGTAATTTATAACAGTGTTAGTGCCAATAACATTTTTTTTCAGTTTCGGTACGGTTTTTCATAACCATTCTAATTTACTTCCAAGGTCTAAAAAATTAAACTATTTGAGAATTACGCATTCAAGCTATAACTTTAAATTGGCATAATGAAGGCTTTAAAGTTGATACAAATAAAATAGAAATTACGAACTTTCAAAGTTTAATTGTTCTAAAAACGTTGAAAATAATATGATTTCTAACTGGAAACTTTCAAAATAATGAATTTCAACTTGAAACGTTGAAACTCAAACAATTCCAGACTTAATTTAAAACTAAAGTATTCTTAAGTCAGGGTCTTGAAAATATTCCATTAAAAATTAATCATTTTCAAATAATTATATAGGGGAACAATGTTAGACGATGTCAAATGGACGCATTTTCGAAAGATGTGGATTCACGGGGAATTTGAAAAATTGCCATCGTGGGACGGCGTAATTTTACAAACGGTGCATAATTTTACAAATGGTACGTAATTTTACAAAAAGTTTTTAATTTTACAAACGGTTCGTAACCTCAAAAGGTGTAACCATGGATTATTACGGCCGACCGTAAATCCACATCTTTCGAGAATGCGATTTAGCGACCCCAATCTGATTGTTCCATTTGAGAAGTAGTGATTTTACAGTAGAATTGTAAATTCGCCTTTAAAGTTCCGGCAGATTTTTGCAGTGTTGGAGTTTCAATGTGGGCAGAATGAATGAATGGTAGATTATTTTCATATAATTTTAAACTATATAGTATATCAAGAATATATTTCTTATCCTAAGTATTCAAGGTTAACTTGCATCGAGTAAATGACAATCTTTGTGTGTAACAATCATCAGGGCCATATTAGTCAAAGTCATGTGATATGACTAAAAAATTCCAGTCAGTCAACTTTCTCGAGTCCAATTCATCATAAATTACGATTCTTAGAAATGGTCATCGTTAAGTCTATATCAGTTTAACATCTCTACTGAAACAAATAATATAAATTGAAGCTAAAAGTGATCACAAAAAACTGGGGTTTATATTAGAACCAATTTTTGGTTCCTAAGAAGTTGAACAAAAAAGAACCCCTCTTGCTGAAAAAAAAACCCAAAGCGATTAATTTCTTCCAAAGAAGACTCCAGTTGGACCTCCAAAGAAACCCAATATTAATAGAGACTTTTTCCAAAGCACCTATTTTTCGTTTTACTTACTTCGACATTTCATCTAGTTAATAACACAACAATTTTACGTTAAAGCAGACTTGATAAATATAATTCGCAAGTTATGTGGCAAACTTGTAAACATAAAGACGTATTCATATGCAATAAACTTTTCGTCTAAGTCATCGGTCGAAAAATTCCATAAATCCCTAACTTACCAACCCCACTTTACAAGCGATTGGTTTGTGAATGCGCCTTCTATGTTCTATTTAAGTGTCTCCAAAGGATCCCTTTTGGGTGTCCATATGTTTCCATTGGAGTTCAACTTCTAAGATCTAAAAGATACCAACTTTTATTTAAGCCGCAATTGTAGTGAACCCCCCAGTTTTTTCTGTGATTAAAAAAGACATGAATTATGAATAACCGAAGAAAATTCCGATGATAACATTTTAACTGAAAATAGTTTGAATAATTCTTTATTTACTGTTCTCGCACTCAGAAAAAATTTGGTTGGATCAAACAAATACATACATTGCTATATGGTCAATCAAATGTTTGGTTGATTCAACCAAATTTTTTGGTTAATGAAGTTTGGTTGATTGTAATACAATTTTTGGTTGTTTCGTTCAATCATCTAGGACAAAAGCTTTTCATTAAAAAAAACTGTTGATAAGCATCACTTGTAGCATTGGAAAACCGAACTTTCACCCAATTTGACAGAAAGGTTTTTCCCATACGTTTGTGTGGGGTTTTTTCATCACTGATGAATTTTGAGGTTAGATTGCCTGCACCGGTGTGAACCCTGCGAACTAAAGGTTGTAATTACATATTCAAAATGTTCTGAATATTTTTTCCGACCCCAGTTTTCTAAAAACGTTGACATTGTTAGTGTCCATTTATTCGTATCACTCATTTTTTCACTAATTCACAACACGACGCACGATGAGAAACTTGCAAACACGCAAACTGGTTACTTTAAGCAAATTATTTTCTAATGAATAATATATTCAGCTCAACACATTTATTTGGTTTAATCAACTAAACATGCTAAAATAAATAATTACTTTAAATTGACCAAATTAATTCGTTATGTTTCTTAAAAATAACCAAAGGTTTATTTGCGCAGACCAAACTTTTTAGTTTCAACGAAAAAATTAGGTTAAACAAACTGTTTTATTGAATCAACTAAATGTTTTCTCTGAGTGCGAACTAAAACTTGAATTCATATTTAAATTTAATCTAAATTATATTTTATTTCTTCAATTATAAAATCTGCATTTAATTAATTAGAAAGAATGTGACGTACACTCACATTTTTTCATTAAAATGTCTACGCGCATTGGCATCCAATTTTGTTGACGAAAGCAAAAAACAATAACGTGTGTCGAGTTGGAGTCTTAGCTTGGATTATTCGTATGCACCTGCGAGGAAGCCATTTTTATCAAGTGTACATGTTGCGATAACAGCGACCGATTAAAAAAAAGTTAGAGAGATTCTAATAGACGCCCACGAGTTTAATATTGATTTCGATTTACAGCGATACCTATAATTCGCGTTTGCATGACGTTCGAGCTATTGAAGTAGACATGGTGCGTGCAGTGTATGGTGATTCATGCAGAAGTAATAGGTAGGTACACTGTACAACCCTCGATTCAAGGGGGACTATTCTGAAGTATGCATGGAGTCTGAGTCTCCCTAACGAGTTACGGAGGAAAATTATATTATCTTTAAAAAACTTTTAAACAATTCCAAATGATTCTTTAAAATCTTATTTATTATTGATATCTCAACTTCCTTATTATACATAGTTTTTCCTTCAAAAATTACCACAGTTAAATATAATATAAAACCTTTTCTTGAAGACATTTTAAGGGGGGTCTTGAAATTTTCATTAAATTTAGAATAATAAAAAATATATTTTCGAATTTTTGATATTAATGAGTGGCCCAAACTTTTCTGAATGAGAAATGACTATTGAAAGTTTAATTTAGCGACAATAAATTATTATATTAAGGAAAATTGGAATGAAATATTATGTACCCATTATGAAAGTATGGCTTATTTTATGCTATTTTTTATATTATAATGAACACTACAATAAACATTTATTTCAATCGTACACAAAGACAAACAAATTGATTAACAGTTTTCGTTGAAATTGAAAGACCTAACTTATAAAGTGTAGTTTCTATAAGCGTTGTGGTTTAAATTTTATTTAGACTGTAAGCATTTTTGAGGTCCGTTAAGCTGGCAGGACCACATTGCAAAAATGAACTGAAAACCTATAGAGAATTTAGGGCTCATTTAGGGCTCATTTAATGCCCTATTGCAAAATTTAATGCCCTGCATTTGAACAAAAAAACCGGTGGTCATGCTAGCTTAACGTTAAGCTAGCAGGACCA